>LQRL01103168.1:6866-22359 GCA_001703475.1 Hydroides elegans
GAAAGAAGTGTGACATTTTTGACTTTGAAGAGTCTCTTTTCCACTTGAAAGTGTGACATACCAGTCTCTTTGGTGGTGATAACTCATTAGATGGATTATCTCTGGACAGTTGAATGAGTCTTTGATCGCATCTGCAGTTAAACAGGTGTAAACAGGTTGAACTAGCCCCGTTATGACGTCATATGTCAAAAGTAGTTCTAGTAGCACTTCTTTTGTTTTCAAGTATTTGTTGTCAATTAGCGTGAAGTGGTCACATTCCTTTTAGTGTTTTAAATCATGTTTGGCGTTACGAAGTATTTCAGGTGGTTATATGAATGACGCTATGTGATCTCATTCTAGAAAGAGAAAGAAATCCCAAGATATCTTCCGCTTTGACAAAAATTCCAGTTTGCAAACATAGCAGCCCGTATTTCAAAATACCTTTACACTTCCCCATTGGATATGATTACTTTATAAGAAAGACACCAATTTTTGATCATTTTTCAAACCTGGTGCGTTAAAGCTGACCCATAGTCCTTTTAACATGTATCTGTCTTAACACGGGTGCAAATTTGCTACTCATGCCTCATCCAAGAAACGGGAATCCCTTATCTAAAAGACGAGGAATCGCTTATCTAGCGGCAGAGTGTAACAGATGCACCTCTTATCTCGATTGACATATAAAATCCCAAGGCCACCCAAATACCATCGGGATCCACTTTTAGGGAAGTGTTTGTAATGTATTTTAGAAAATGGATTGGAATGGGATAAAATGGAATGGACTGAACTCATATTTATGCCATAATGGCACCTTTATATTTTTTTTTTATTTGTCTCGCTACGCTGCTATTCTTAAATGCCACTAGCAGCAAGAAGTATAAAGGTTCTTACAATAAATATACAGATAAAAACAAAAGAAAACATATGTCAACAATAATCCATTAATTGACATTCCAATCCAGTGCTGACCTATCATGCCGATGAAACCCGATCGTTGCCGAATCCTAAAAGGCACCGCTATTAGCGAAGCATTTCACAATAAACACCCCGAGTCTCCATGCCACGATTGCCCTTAAGGAGGCCCGAGAGATTGCGAAGATATTTTCCAAAATTGTCTGAACTAAGTTATATAAAGAAAAAATAAATAAGATGGTAATATATATTTAACGTCACCTAAAAATGGACTGGTATGCTTCTTCAGGTAAACACATAAAAACAATGGAAACTGGACACAACTCGCCGTTATCTATATTATGACTTGTCTAAAATTCCGTCACGTTCCTAGTTAGATAACGCGCGAGATACTGTGAGATCGGTTTACGTCTTAATGGCTAGGTTTGTTTTGAGTTTGTTTGGGTAAACACAGGTATTGTATCACCCGTGCTAAGCGTCGAAATTCTGTCACGTTCCAAACATAAACTATGCTTGCGTCTGACGTCACGATTTTGACGGCACAGATATGGAGTGGACTTGACTTTGATGAAATCAGGAATTAAAAGAAAACAATACGTTTGGAGCAGAGCAATTTATGAAGAGATAAAATAGTTTTATCAAACTGGATGATATGATCTTAAGATGTATGAGGGTTTGTTGAATTTTCGAACAGCATACATGACGTGTTTTCCATTCATAAATTCGCAGTATCTTGTACGACAGGGGAAATGTGATACGACTGGAATTTCTTGAAAACATTTTTGGAAAATAATTGTTTCCATTTAAATTCCTAGTTTATCGGGTTCGATGCAATAACTTAGATTCCTGATTCAGTGCTTAAATGTCATCAATATAATAAGACTCCTTTTGTTCTCTATAAATATTCCCTATTAAATTTCCACAACCCTCAGAAAGTTTTGAATTAATAAAAGTTCATTATTTTTAGATAATAGAGAACAAAAAGGGAATTTAAATGCCATTAAATAATAAGCTGGTGTCGCTATACACCAAAGCACCAGTGCACACCTCTTTCTTTTTCTTTTTTTTTTCAAATGATGCACCTTTGATACAATGATGGATTGTTCTAAGGGAGCTTCGAATTAGACAGTTGATTTCTATGTGTATTTTTAGGGGAAGAACCAAACTGAAAATAACACGAAATGGGATGAAAATAAACGCACACCCTATCCATCATTTTCAGTCATGTAACATAATCGATCAAAAATTAAGCTCTCTTTAGTCAAAGTACAACGGACTCTGTTGGATTCAAATTCAAAATTAAAGAATATTGATGATGAATAAACAATGAGTAGAATATACATGAACTTACAAAATGTAAGCCCAAAAGTTACATAATAAACATAAGTAATTCATTATATTATTGATGATGGTGTATAACTAAAAATGGGCATTGCTCTTTGAACGGTATTTTAGGCGGAGTATCGATTATAAATCATCCCTACTTAAAAAATGATCAGATCTAAAAATATACTCATATTTCAATAACGAAACATTTTTCCAGTTGGTTTAACTAATAGGTGCAACATTCTTTTGTCATCGAACTTATTTCTTTAAGCTGAAAAATAAATCGACAGCAGTGCTTCAAGTTTCAAATAAAGTGATTTCTGTCTTTCAACGGTTATTTATCAATGTAATTGAGATATCTTAAGGTATTTTTGCACTACAAAACATACTGTTAGCTCAACTGATTCTCTTATTGTTACTTTAATATTTAACCTTGGGTGACCTTATTGTGGTCTTAAGAGAATTATAAAAGTCCATGGATGGTGTTGATTGCTTTCAAAATTTGATTATTACGATTAGCATCTTGATATCATTATTGATTTTTTTTTTCAAAAATGAAAGTCATAGTTAACGATGCGTGATATCTTACTTTTGATGATAATCATCTAATGAATTATAGATAAAAGCTAAAAACCTTGTTTTTGAAACCGATAAGATTAGATAAGAACATAATTTCAAAGGTTAGTCTAAAAGTTAACCCATGAAAGTTAACAATGACCGCCATATTGATTTTTTTTGTGGTTATTATGAAATGAATCTCTATAAAGAAATGTTTTCTATGGACATCAATGTCATTTTGCTTTGTAATTACCCCATAATGAGTTTATCATTTATTGTTTGTCATGATTCGTTATTGTAACGTAATGTGTCCATGGTTTTGGTTATTTGATTGCGTATGATTTTTTCGCGCCAATCCGACATTTTTTCCCATCATGCTTCAATGATAATGGCGGCAAATTGGTGTGGCTATTGTAAAAAAAAAAGAAGTTTTCTGACCATGTATTATTGACTTGCCACCGTAATATATTCGTTGTAACCGCGAAATTGACTTCGTTATATAGAGCAGATGGGGATTGATTATGGTTTACAAGGTGTATTTTGGCGGTCATTTTTTAGCCACGGCTTGCGAAGCAAACCGGGGTTTGTCCCACCGCTTTGCCGTTATTTATTTATTTATTTGTTTATTTATTTATTTGTTTATTTAGTTAGTAAACTTTTTCTAAAATCGCTACTTCTCCGAAGATTGTTGACGGATTTGAATGCGGATTTTTTTATATCAATCTTTAGGGTTTCAACTCTTCAGGGTGTGCTTACGTAAGCAATTGTGCTTATATAAGAACTTCAAAAAATAAAAACATTTTCGGGATAACTGTCCTTATCTTCCCAAATTAAGTGAGCGAAAATACAAGATCATCCGTGTCTTTGTTTACGTCACGTGACCCACGGCGAGTGGACGATAATAAGGATCTGTCTAGCGCCATTGCTTTGCCATACATGTATCGCAAGAAAGATTCGCTAAATTAAATATCATAGGCTGGTCAATGTAGAGGCACCAGTCAGATTATAAATTAAACCATTTTCAGGATGTGTGGTTTGCACTCCTGCATTATATGCGTTTCACATACTAAATTTCCTCGCGTAACAAATGCCAATGTCTTAAATGGCGTTATTCTACACTAACCATGCAATTGTTTGCCATTTAAGATATTGTAAAGCAAGCAAATGATGGGTTCAATCTTAGCATTATATTAACAAGTTTTAGCGAGAACCATAATAGTGTAAAGTGTTGTTATTTGGAAGTCGCAAATGTGCTATGGCGCGTCGTATTTTACCAGTTATTGTTTATGTGGACATTATAAATTTGTAAATAAAAAAAACGAACATGTGCGTTAAAACAGTTTCACAAGCAAAGACAATTAAGCAAATGATACTGCATTGTCGATGATTCACTCCAATAAAAAAAAATGTTTGTCAGATATCATTTACTGAATAAAATAGAAAACAATTGTTAATGGAAACCAATTTGTACAATCATCATCAGAGAATGTGAAAACTATCAAATTTTTGTCGGTCCGCCGGACCGACATGTCCAATATTTTGTCGGTCCGGCCATTTTTTTATCGGTCCGGTATAAAATCAGCTAAAATAATCGGCAATTTTTTATCGGTCAGCCGGACCGACAAGTTTAAAAAATTGTCGGTCCGGCCGAATATTTGTCGGTCCCGGACCGACGGACCGACGGTTTTCATATTCTCTGCCATGATAGTGTGATTGCAATGAATGTATGTACAATATTGAGACAATTAACAAATGATACTGCATTGTCGATGATTCACTCCAATAAAAAAAAATGTTTGTCAGATATCATTTACTGAAAAAAAAAAGAAAACAAAGGAATGTATGTACAATATTGTGTGTACCGAAACAAATTGAATAGATTTATAGCTTTGTTGAATCGTGTTTGTTGAGATTTAAAGTTAACTGACTTTTATAACTGTCTTATATATCGCAGCGATATTTGTGCAAGTTGTGGCACACTGTCCTTGGACAGTCTTGTTTCTACCTTCGTTTGGTGGTCTTTGGAGTTCAACGACATCCTCAGTATAATTTATACCAAAACATGCTTCTTGCTTGTACAGCAGTTCTATAATTTATACGAAATACATGTATTAACGAAAACGTATCACACATTGCGAAACAAGAGTTAAACCGGAAAGGGACAGGAACTACCCCGGAAGTCCCCGAAAAAAAATAATGCTTCCGTATTATACAAAATAACATGCAGATCTCTCATCCATATCTATCATTTTCTGGAATGCTCTCGACTCTGGGCTTGAGATTGGCGAAACACATTCCTTGTCCAAAGATCAAGCGGTAATCTGTGCATTTGTCAAAGAATGACGCCTTCACCCATGGAATGATTATCAGTTTGATGCCAAGCTGTTTCACGGATCCTTATTGGATGATACATCGTCGATTTTGATTGGCTAATGGGTGTCTTCCATATTGGATGATGAATGTTGGGTAATTGCATCCTAGCTTTTTGACAAGCTGGGCAAATTGATAGGGCAGGATTTTTCTATCAAGCCATATTTCAAACAATTATATCAAATATGAGAGGAATGTGCTATATTTCCCAATAACATTCTGCTATGATTTTGTACTGGGTGATATTTGGTTGAACCCTACTTCGTCTATGTAAAAGATATGTTGTATCCGCTATTCTTTGACAGCTATTTTTGAGATGCTAAAATCGATCGAAAGGTTTTTCCGAACGGAATTTGTGCCATCAGAATATAATCAAGGGTTGTCTTCCTAGTAATTTTAGTACTCGGTACATCTTACATATTTCTGATATATTTTGCACCCAATTCCTCGAAATTCCTTTCGTTTATGTATTGATGGATGACATGTTATTTTAATGTGATGTTATTTCATTAGCATCCTTCCTAATATCCCATCAGGTAGTTTAAGCATCGTATGCTGTCATTTGGTACTTTCTGCATATTTCACTGACACATTGATCTTGAAAAGGCCTATGGTCCGCCAAACCCGATCTCAACTTTGTTTTTTTTTCGTAAAATTTTACAAGGCAACGAACTGTCATTTTTAACATGTTATTGGGCGTTGTATAATTTGTTATTTTTGTAGATTGCACCTAATAATAAAGACAATTCAAGCTGTTAGAAATCGCTTTGACTTTGAAATCACAGAAAAAAAGCCTTTATAAATCCTGAACTTGGCATATTTAAGAATCTAAATTTAGCTGTTGTTGTCTTGAAATTAAACTAAATATGCAAGAAATGTGTTAATTGTCTTAAAGGCAATTTCACATTTTGTTGCACAATAACAAATGGTTATATAATGTCATATCCTGATTTTCAGTCTAAAAACCTTTAATTTTGAACAGATTTTGATAAGTTTATCGCAAAAAATAGATTAGACTGGAATATATATGGGTAATTCATTGAACCTTTACATTGAACTTGAACTTGTTCAAAACCAGCCAGGTGTATTAAACTAATTATTAATATAAAGAGATAGAAATGGAGCAGAAAATGTGCGCCTTTATTTATCAATAATTAGCAAAACACAAAAGACAATAATTTTGAAAACCGCATGCTTTTCAATTAAACCATTATGAGTCATACAATAGAAAATGATATATAGGTTTACTACCAACATCTTTAGAAATTGTCCTTATCTAAAGCTATGAACCTTAGGTTGCAAAAAATAGTATACCCACCCAAATCGTTGCTCTTTAAACATAAGCATCTAAAGTGTATATTTTTCTCGGTAGATCGCTTAATCTACTCATAGGTTTTGCGTGCTGGACGCGAATTATCAGCAAAATAATAAATCGCGACCTGATACGGTCAATTCGTGTGCATGTTTTGCAGCCGCGGGCTATACACTTAATCTGGCATGCATGCTAGAGAATGTGTATGAAACCATGATATATCGTAGTTTTATATAAAAGGGCATTGTTTTAAGGTTGAAAAGTGTCACCGTTTCGGTTTAAATTGTAATTAGGATGTTATAGGCCTGCGCCAGAATCTTGTATGTAAGTTATGTACAAAATCTAAAAAATGCATAAGCTCTTGTGTGACAGGATTTAGAGAAAACCTTGATATACAGATAGAGTTTTCTAGAGACTTTCTCAAAACACTGTAGAAAACATGCAATCTGATAAAGACATGTGTTACCGAAAGTTCCTCTTATCTGGCTTGCACGTTCTAATGTTTATGCTGTTTATGATTGCACTCATACAAACTATCAATCCCAAGGTTCGATCCCCAAGGTTCGCTACAAGTTTCCTCCTCTTAAACAGTGGTCCAGTATCATGGTCACAATAATATAACAATTGAACATTTTTTCTACAGACCACATTTTTGCATAGAATTCCGACAGGTTTCTTCTTGCGTGCAAACCTTCATATATTTTGTAAAACATAGCGACCCTCGGTTGGTGTAACTCCATGGCCAGAAAAATATGATTTCTCCTTTTTCCCTCATAAATATTGTTTTGCAATGCACAATAGATATACATATGTAGGGCCTACATATTTTTTATGCTTTGCAAAACACAGAAGCTGATATGTCCTTAGTTATGTGTATAATTATGGTTAATTATATAGCATTGTATCTTCGATTTGATTTGTATGAATGGAGCTATTAAGATGATATGAACAATGGGACCATTTTGGCTAAGTGAAGGGGCGTCTTATACAATGGTATTTTTTTCCTTGATAGCAATGGCCTTCCAAGATTTTATATGCCTTCTGGCATGTCATGTGCCTTGTACGCTATGCATTGTCTTATATATTTTCATGTAAAAATATATATTTTTTAACCTTTCTGATATTTTCGGCTGATTTGTTGCAAAATATTCATTTATTTTGGAATATAACCTTGTTGTTAAGTGTCTCATTGCATGTTCATTGAAATATTAGAGTTCTCTCTAGTTATCAAATAACGGATATTTCTCGACAGTTTGTCAAGTTTGACTTGTCGAAAACATTGAAAAGTCATGTCCCGCCTAAAATGTTAAGCATGTCGCTTCGAAAAATTGTTGCAGTTTTTATGATTGTTGTAACATTTTGTGAAAAGCCATTACGTTTCAAGGTTTGACATGCGATTTTTGGTCTAGACCTACATGGTACAAAATATCGAGAGGGAAAGTGACATGAGAAGTTGAAAACCGGAAAAACTGTCCCATGGTTACAACCTTGTCCGAAGGCAGTCTGCTCGAAATAGTCTTTCGATTTTTCGCGCTCCAAAACGACTAGATTTAGATTAAATCTTTGCTCCTTTTGCGATTTCATTATTTTAGTAAAATTCCACATGGATCGACGTAAGGTTATCCTTGCGAGGTACAGTTGCAGTGGCGAATGTTTTGAGAAATAGAGCGATGAAATAAATAAACAATAATAGTTCGAATTCCTATAAATGGACTCGAAGGTAAAAAATCGAAATGGAAAGTAAACATGGAATTTGATTAAGATGCAATTGTAATGAAATATGTATGAGCACGCAAATGCATTTTAAGGATTTAAACATTAGATTCGGTTATCCTCGGGTGTTATGCTATGTAGTCAATCGGCAAAGTTTGAAGCTTTATTGGTTTATGTTTATATTTTCATTGAAGACGCGTGAAGGTAAACCTTGGATTAGCATATTATTCGCTACATTTTCCTTTAAATATATGCAATTAACACAGTTTAAATGAACCATTCCATTTTTTTGCAAAATCGAATTTGGCTACCGTAATTTTCCGCGTATAATACGCATTTTTTTCTTCGAAAATCAGGCCTAAAGTCGGGGTGCGTATTATACGCGGACACATCACATATGATTATTTTCCTATCGTATTTTTTCTTGCATTATATATAATTTTATCATTTGCATATATGGTGAAAACAATATAAAATTTATTAAACATAAAAATTCCTTCAATATTTGCAAACCGATTCTAGGTTTTTTTTTAATATATATATTGGCAGGTATATTTCATAGATGCCTTTCTCAATTAATGGACACTTCCAATTTGACTCATATAACGGACACCTTGCTATTTAACCAATATGAATATGTTCAGGGACATTTTTTTTGAAACAGTTATTTAGATACATGTAGATCAATATTGATTCCATATCATTAACCCTTTTACCGCTAGACTAGTTCTAGTCACAACTAGACTAGATAAATGACCATGTGCTATGTGCTGTATTTGAAGTTATATAGTCTATACTCTATAGACTCTGTAGTGAAAAATAAGAGCTAAATAAAACTAAATTTATCCTTTCCGCCATTCCCAAAAACATGAAACACCAAAATGTTAACTCTATAGTCCTATTTCAGTAAAATAACGACAAGTGTCCGTTAATTGAAAAGTCCATTTTTTTCTCTCAATGCAATGCTTTAACTTAACCGCACATTCTAATTCTAAAGAATTGAATGGTTTTGTGTTCAGCAACTTAAAGCCAAAAAATAAAGTTACGCCGAGACAAAAAATCATGAAGATTGATATTCAAATGACTGATATATCAAAAGTCAAAGTCAAAAATTCGTAAAAAGTGTCCATTAATTGAGAAAGGCATCTATGTTCAAAACTGAAGTTAAAGCAAAAAATAAAGCAAAAAATATTTCAAAACTCGGGGTGCGTATTATACGCGGAAATATGAACATTTAAGGGCAAAAGTCGGGGTGCGTATTATACGCGGGTGCGTATAATACGCGGAAAATTACGGTATTGAAAATAACCGATCATCTTTTGGGTGATACCTGCTAAAACATAAGACATTAAGTGTATCAGTCGATATGAATTCAGCTCAATAATTGGATATAAATGGATATACATATATTTGCTTGTAAGACAACTTGCTCTTTTCCTTTGAGTTATTACAGCTTAGGTGTTTTAAATCTCTCATAAATGCCTTGTATCTACCTGGTTCTTATTAGAAAGCAATGATTTAGCGATGAACACGTTAATAAGCATTTATCGCAAAGCGAGATATGATATATAAAGTGGAAACATCCAAAAAACCGATTTGCATTACAATTTGATTGATTGTGACGTATACAAAGATAACCCATGAGTGGATTATCTGATGGGTCACTATGCCTTTGCTAAATATCAAAGATAATAACTATGGGATCTTTATAAAGGTTTTTGTTTATTCATTGTCATAAACACTTCGGGAATTCCTTATTATGTTGCTTATTCGTCATCCGGATAAGTGGGAATTGATATCAACTGATGTTGCAGCTCACAAATATGCTAGTAAGACAAATAATATGTAACAAAATGAAAATATGTTATAGCCATATAATAGCCAAAAAGAAGAAATATTGAATGGAAAATCAAATAAATCTATGCTAAGAATAATAAATAATGAAAACTGTGAATTAAGTAACGTAAACGCTAAACACATTTTCAATTCTACATTGTCTACATTGTCTTAACCGATGAAAAAAATCCCCGACTTGTTTTCAACATTTCACTTGCGTCTTGTGTGTATCAAAGCAAAAATGTGGGTCACTCTGTCTATACGCCCATTACAAGGTTAATCAACGGGCTTCTGTAAGCAGGTGTACACCATTAGTTATATCTCTGTTCGCTTATGAAATGATGTATGTGTGACCATCCCAACAAAAACTTCGGAGCATAATTTATATAATAGAGCCAAAAGATAAGTAATAAGCGACTGCTTATATATTTGAGCAGCTTATACCAGGCTTCGATATAAGCGAATTCTTTTATATTTTTTGGTCGCTATTGGCGCGACAAAGTGGTGGATACAAAGATGCCACTTCTATTTATTTGTGAAAAAAAGTTTGCCATACGTTTTTTTTCGACAACTTTTCCTGAAGACACATTTATCTCTCACAAAAACACATTTATTCTCCTCCCCAAAATTAAGTGTTGCACAATTTGTCAATGTATAATGGAAGCTGGGGCAAAAAATAAGAAATTGATAAAAAGTCTTAGATCTAGCTATTAAAAATCAGCAGATGAAAGGGAAAGGAAGAAATTTAGCAATGACAAGAAAAGCGATTAGTTGAGTGTCAGGGAAAGGCGTCAAAAAGTGATCAGTGACTAATTTGAGTTTGGAGAAAGGTAAAAAAAATATAGGTTTGACGAATGTTGGGGATGTCAGTGTTTCCTATTAGTGAATTGCCTGGATTTAGTTTTTGTTGGGCTTGAAAAATAGTAAAAAATATAGAAAAAGATAAATTTATAATATAACTAGGGTCTAAAAAGAACAAAAAATAATGAAAATCTATATAATAATTGGATAGAAATTTTGAATTCATTTCCTCGTATACAGCTTTGACCTTAGTTCAAGTAATCAATGAATAGATTTATACATTTCATTTAAAAACAAATATAATTCCTGGTTCGTAGCTAGATATGTTTAACCTATTCATATTTAATTGGTTCTAATTTAATGCAATGAAATGATGAAGAAATGCATTGCATACAAAATAACCGATTTAAACCAGGTGTGTCTTGGCTACGTGACAAATCAACATAAATCACATATAAATCTATATTTATAACTAAACAAGATTTAATTATATCAACTAAATCATCAACCATTCAAACAATAAAATCATTCTTAATCAGACTTCACATGTAACAGCCGTAAATTTTGATACTAATTAGTATCTCTTTTCATTTGTTCCTTCCCCCAATCCATCAAATATATTTAACGCTTAAGAAAAAACCTTAATTGCGTCATGAGCTTTGATTTAGTTTGTATTCCACTTGTCAAACATAAAGCACGGATTTGTCTATTTTCGTCCAAATTGCAACCTGCAGATTTCAGCTGTTTCTTTCTATCTTTGATTTTATCGTTTGTTTTTGTTGTGGAAACTTGTTTTTCCGTGAAATTTCGGGTTTGAATAGGTTATGCACTTAAAGGGTTGGGCATCATGGATATATAAATTTATATTTATTTTATGGATTTGTACTTTCCAGACCACCGTTTATCGCTGGGATTTCCTATGGAATTCTCCTCAAGTTTTACCATATCTACACCAAAGCGATAAAATATACATCATATATTGAATTCATTGTTGTTTATATATTTGCCAAGACAATATATTAACCGTTTAGGCATAGTTGTGGCCAACCAAGTTCATTGATGAAGAGTCCTATTTTATCATTTGTTTTCTCTGAACCATAAACGCTATGACGTCAAACACCAACCTGTCACTATCATATAACTTATAAGGTCAACACTACACAACGTACAACGAAATTTTATCTGACTTTTCAAGGGTATTGTTTTTTCCTGATATTTGTCGATCGACCGCAGAAATTGTAGTAAATGTTTGAAGTACCCATCGTCCGGTTGTGTCCTCTCCCCCTGTCTTCCTTTCACACCCCCCTCCACTATAAAAAAAAGGGAAGAAAACTTAAGGATATACTGGTGCAAATATCGCCAAAATGACATAAGGTCATGTGATTCCAATTTCACTCCAGTTGAAAAAGGATGTTTTTCGGGTTTTAAATTAAATTTCAAATGCAATATCTCGCTATTGGGTCAGTAGTGGCAGCTTCAAATAACACATTAAACCCAGAAAATGTCAAAATGTAAGATTCAACTGGTTTTAATAAATGACTTTTGAAATATTTCATAGACGAAATATGATTAGTGTACTACATTTTTGCCTGATTTCTTTATAAAGACAGTGATTATTTATTATTCTGATAATTCACCAACAAACCACAATAATAGTGTAGAAACAGTCGCTTAAGCACAATACTATTATTGTATCGCTTACGTCATTTGAGCTACTCGACTCAAATTTTCACAGCTTTTTATTAATGTTTTATTGTTGCGTTTTGACGAATACATTTTTCAACACATGTCCCATATGATATCAGTATGATAAATAACCTAATTGTTCTTTGTGTAGTAGTCAACATTTTATTTAGTTATGATGTAAAAATTTAAAATTCATAACTTAAAACGTATCTATTTTTACTACATCATCATCGTAACATGTCTTTTAAATACAAGACTCGTGATTTCAGATGTTATCAAAATGTCATTTACCCTAACTTTTCAACCCATATCACATCTCCAATCATATTGAGACACATTTCAAAGTGTTGAAGTATAGTTTAATACCTTATTAGATGACTGTTATTTCAAACCTTTATTACTTAAATTTCGCAAAAAGAGCTCAAATTGTGTTCCGTATTTTTCTAACGTGTGAACTTAGGCCAATGACTTTTAAATGTGTAAACTGAAACTCCAACATATGTCACACAGATTTTAACAGTTCGAGTTTTTAAACTTAGATTGTTTTTCCAGTTTTATTTTGGTGAAATATTAAAAAAAAGATCAAAAATAATAAAGTAAGAACTGAAATTTCAAAATAGGATTGACTTAATTCGAACTTGATTCAAAACCAGAAGTTATGTTTAGCCTACTTTACAGATAAACATTAAGGTCCAAATATCATAAGTGATTATAAATAAACACTTAAGGATGGTAAATATGGGCGTCAAAGTATATTATATTTAGCTGATTATCATATAACATAAGCAGTTATGATGAAACCATTAACCTGTTCTGCATAAATAATATTAAAACGAGGCCTGTTTTGTATTAAATTTCAAGCGAGATTATCATAATAATCCTCTAGTATTGAATACGTGATAGGAATACGATTGGTACAATATGTCCAGGTTAAGATAATAAATAAAATCGATATTTGACGTATAACATTTGATAAATCTAAATAATTTATCCTGCGTTCCTAATTTTAGCCTTCTTCGAGTCACGTAGCTTATTCATGTACTATTAAGATGCTATTATTATGATTGAATCCAATATTTCGGGGTTTATTATTCAATTTTGGTATAATAACAGGACCTTTTTGAAAAGGCGCCAAATTATTATGATGTGCATTCAATTGGGTGGAGCCGTGAAAACTGATCCGTTTTTGCGCATCTTTATGTTTTTCTTGTTTATGAGTCGCTGCTTCAATACAATACAAGTAAGCCACCGTATGTCAAGATAAATCTCGAAGATTTTTTTTTCCAATTGATTGAATACAAAAGCTAGAGATGAGGACCCCAGAAAGTCTATGTATATTTTGAAATGTGAGATTGATAATCAACATAAAGCGATACAATGGGAGGGTTCTCTAAAATCATGATGATGGTGTAGCATGAATAGATGATATCAGGGGGCTAGATAAATTGAGTGTAATATCAGACTTTTTACGCATTTTTGCAGCGCAGTTTAATCGTGATTTTCAATTTTAAACAGACAGTTAAGGAAGTATTAACTCACATGTATTGTTTAGGTAATAAAGCTGTACTGACAGTCAAACATTTAAACAGAAAAAAGAGAGAAAATAGAAAAATAAATAAAGGGAGGATTTTTATGCTTTTTGGTTTCGATTATCATAATATCTTACGTTTCATACGCATTGACATATAGAGGTTCCTAACCGCAATTGCATGGCTTTGTACATCTTATTTTCTTTTCAAAATAACACAACGTAATACGACAAAGCAATATGGTAAATTGAGATGCAAGTAACCTTGGGCTTTATAATGTGTATGCCCCTAACTAGGATGCGCCGTACGTAATAGCTGCATTTAACCTATTCATATAGATTATGTATGAAAAAGAGCATGAATAAGCTCGCATCTGACATGTGCATAATAGGCGCATACACGTTTTCTGAGTCTAAATAGGTCTACACTCACAAACATACCCTCGTTTTAATGCAATTACAACATTATAGTCAATCCATTTTCACACTCATACACAAAACACAACCCCGATTTCATTGTAAGATGATGAATACAATATTTTTCTTAATCCGCCAATTTTCCTATACAGTTTCTGGCGCCTAGATTTTATTGATAGCTCCGTTTTCTTTCAAATGGCTTTGGGCTGTGTTTCGGATTTGGGGATGACAGGGTATGTTTTCGGAAATCTAATCCATTTTGAACCAAGACAAGTAACTTATATACTTTACCAAATATAAAAAAAAAATAAATAAACGTACATAAAACTCCATAACATGTAATAACATATTTGCTAATATATATGCTTGAAGCTTAAAATATATACATAAGTTTATATTAATTACTTGATAAATTCGAGATATAAACTAAATAAGTTTTAATGCATTAAAGTATCTTTTTTGCCACTTCAACCAACTTAATTCTCAAATTAAGACGAGCCATCGCTTCTTTCTTCACCACGAATAGCAATTTTCACATCAGCACTAGGCTGTTATAAAATATAATAATTTAATGCACACTAATAATTTCCTAATATCAGGGTACATATAAAATACATTAGTTAAGCCTTGACCCAATCATTTTTTTTATACAAACACTACAATTTCACAGACTTTCGAAAACGAGGGGGATGCAATATAACAATAATACAACACCCATCATAGGATGCCATAAACGAAATATTACACCCTCAATCTTAATAGCCTTGATACCATACGCCCCGGTTTCCTATTACAAGCGAACGCGTACTTGTTCCGTTTTGACGCTTGACACCAATTCGTGTCCAAGGTTGTTTTTTCGTGCAGTTAAAATTACAAAATGCAGTTAAAATGCAGTTGAATAAATGTGTGTTAATATAGGGATAAAACACGACTGTGAGTTTGTATAGCTGATTACGAGCGAAGAAGAAACTATTACAAAACGAACGCCGAAGGCGTGAGTTTTGTAATAGTTTCTTCTAAGCTCTTAATCAGCTATACAAACGAACAGGAGTGTT
>LQRL01103168.1:24998-38187 GCA_001703475.1 Hydroides elegans
ACAAAATAAAATCAATGAATGAAAATAAATGGAAAAATATATTAAGATAAAAATATCACATTCATTCATTCAGCTGATTATAAAACCTTAATTGAACAAATATGAGTTAATTTTGCATAACAAATTTATTTGTTCTCTTTTACAGCAAACGCCTTTCGGCCACCGACTGCCTCGAACACACATGGCTTGAAGAACAAGAGGCCGAATCATCTTCACCTTGTGACGCCGCCTCTGATTCGTCCATTTCGAAGTCAGCTGACTCATCACGTGGTACTCTCAGCAGCCAATCATCGCTCGAGGAATCTTCTGATTCGTCAGAAGAGAAAGTGGGCGGGGCCAGCGATGGTGTTTTGGTATCGACGAAATCTGCTATCACTCATATACAAATTGAGTTGGTGAAAAAGAAATTGGAGACTCTCGTAGAGCAGGAGAATTTAGAGAATATCGAATCTTTATCGTCATCTCAAAATAATAATAAAAGTGACGTTGAAAACGAGGAGAATTGTGACTCAAATCATGTAGAAAAATGTGCAAAAGACTCCGTTGAGAAAGAGAGCAACGATATCAACGATATCAATACACTGCGTAAACTATCATGTGACTTAAGTTGTGTTGGCGAATCGGCCAATCAGAGAAAGGCATTGAAAGAACTGTCCAATCACAGAACGGCATCCGTGACACAATCACCGTTGGCGTCTCCCATTGGCTGTCGCCGTACACTGACACCATCGCCGGAAACCATCTTGGAAATCGAGCCAATCAAAAAGCACCATTGCAGACGCGACTCACAGGAAGTCAGCTTGATCTTGAAAACGGACTTGCACGTGGTCAAGGTTGAATCGAAAGTGTGGGACTTGGATGAGATTGTGTTTGAGGACAATAGTGCCGTTGTGACCAAACGCGAAAGGGAAGTGACGTCATCATAGAAGAAAAACAATAACAAAAGGGACATGTGGCTATGAAGATCTGTTGGAATGATTTATAATCAAAATTACAAAACAAACAGTCGCAGTGATATTGAATTATATATGATGTATGTATGTATATAAAAAAAACTTTTTATCATGTACATACTAGTAAGTTAATTAAAACGACCATCTGTTATTGTTTGGTATTTTGTTTGTAAGAATGTGATTTTTTTCTCCTCAGTTTTTATCAGACACCCGTTATTGTTTTGTGACTAAAACGATTTACATCGTTTGATGTTACAATACATTTCATATTTTGAGTTGCAACGTAATTGCAATTAGTCGCGTCGAGGTCTAATTGCAATCAAACTTAGTCGCTATATTGGTCTAAGATGGTGCGAACATAAGCTAGTCAGTCGCGTAGTCAAATGCACTATTACCTATATCTCACATCAGACACTTGTCGTTTGTAACGAATGTTATGGCTCACATTTAGGAAAATATCTTTTGTAAATATATCTTTATTATTTAGATGGCACGGTAAAGGGGAAAGACAGCAAGCACAAAATAGAGTGGTCAGAATTATTAAAAACTATTTACTTTTCTGGTGATGTGCGTAGGAAAGAAATTGAGCATGTTTTACACACAACAACTTTTTCTCATTCAAAATTATTAAATCAAAATTATGATAGCACATTGTTTTATAATATTGCACCATTGTTGATTTATTCTGTTTTTGATTAATTTCAGTTGATGTCTAATAAACAAATTTCCATGTTCACTAGTCGTTCAACATTATCTAGTTTTCAATATTTTGTTTCACGCTGTTAAACTATTTCCAAATTAAATCACTACTTTAACAATACGTGTGTCGATGTCTTTCCTTAATGACATGATTTATTTTATCTGACTGATGTAAATTATTTCTTTAATATTCTTTTGACTTATGTCACAGTTTATTGTGACGTCACGTTTTTGTTACACTTTGGTAGTTTTGTCTTTAGTACTTGTAGATGTTAGTAGTTGTTACGTTGTTGTTTTCGATTTATAACGAATGCCACTTCATTTATTCGTTCTAATAAGTTATATACCTCTTTAAACAAATCCTACGTGCTTCTGATTTTCGGAACCATAGGTTGCTAATTTGTTAATCTAGGGAGCATGTAATATTTGCTTCTTTTATTTATCGACCCATTTTTAGGAAAACGTTTAATCACAATAGATTTAATATATGAAAATCGTGAGTACCTTAACTTTGTGGTAAGCTTTTCGTATATTTTTCTGATGAACCTGTTATTCTTTAAAACGGAGTATATGTATTAATCCACGATGAAGATGATAGTTCTGTCGAAAAAATGTTTTCGGGAAGTTTACACAGAGTTTTGAGATGTCTCATCCGTAGATCGCTAACATTTATACTCTCGCATTAGATACTTGGTAGACTCTTTAACTTGAACATTGTAGACTCTTTAACTGTAGACTAGACTTTATGATTTTCAATCACGACGAAAGCTGTTAACAAGCTGTTCTTTTGTTTATTCTTTATATACATCGTTTCTTCATTTTATAGCACGAGCGGAAATTATTTTTTTTCCCGAACCAAATTTAGTTTTTTTTCGAAAAGTTTCATTTTGAAACTTTGAAAGAATGGTGGGTTTCGAATATAAAGATACAAAAGAAGTACAACAATTAAATGTTCTTTTGAACTTGTGATGATTTAGTTTTTCGTAATGTGAAAGAGCGATTCGAAATTTTTAATTCAGTACATTAAAGATCATTTCTTTATGTTGTTAACATGCTAACATTGATGTTTAACAAAAGCAAACTGTTCAGTTTCATTCTTAATTTTTATATCATGAACAGAAAAAAAAACGTTTTATGAGGTTCTTACGGCAGAAATAAGCGATATTTCGAAATAAAATGAGGGTGTAAACGTTTTGGATCTATCTTTATGTTTAAAAAGTGCCATATGTTTGTAATGTGTTGTCCATGTTATGTGTTGTTTCTGTGTGTAAGTTGAGGTATAGAGAACTTGCAATTAAATTAATGAAAAATAAATGTTTTTGGATATGTTTGAAATCAATTAAACATTAAAATGCGAATACAAATGGAAAACAAATGACATAATGTGAAAAGTACCAACTTTTTCTGTAGCAACACATTTATTGTTCGAGTATAAAGTAATGTTTTTTGGATAAGTTTGAAATACAATGAACATAAAAAAATGAAGAAAACATGAAAAACCTTTGAAACACTCAAAAAAAGTTATAATAAAAGGAAAGAAAAATGTTGCAAAAAATGTGTTTTTCTATGTGAAAAGAATGCGAGATTGTTAGGAATTTAATCTACCAATGTCACATTTATGTACTTAATTATAATCCCATATTATTTTTCAACCATCGTGTTCGTTTTGTAGTTTTCCTTTTGATATGACAGATGTACAGATAATAAATATGATGTAAATTTCTTATGGATAACATATGCAGCGTATATTCATAGTGCCTTCTGCAGTGTTTTAACATTGATTAAATTTAAATACAACTTATTTTTAAATTGAATTTTTGTTTAGAAACAGTTTCGAAAGGTTTAATTTATTTGTTTTGTATCAGTTTTATCCTATTTTGAATTTATTGTGTTTCATTGATATTTGTGGCTTAAATTTATGTTGAAAGAAATGCATAAAGTAATTCTGTATTTCATATTTTCCCAAATACTTCATCTATATAAATTGAAAGTCTAATTTTGTAATGTTTATTTGGATTTTTGAAATGCATATATTGGATTAGTTTGACATCCCATACTGACACACCTTGTATTTAATCAAACTCACTTTGCTGCATTTTTGCGTGGTTTAAATGAAAATTAGTTTTGTAGAGTAAACTGGTGATTATTTTGGTGAAATGAACAAACAACGTAGTCGAATAACAAACACATGTAAATATTCAAATACTGTTACTAAATGAGTGAATCAAGAGAGAATAAAATCAGAAAATAGAAAGATTGTATTTTTTCTTTGCATTTGTTCAGTATATAAAGAGTCAATATATTTTATACACGAACATAATATGGACGACATCAATTTATCAAGTAAACTTCAAAGTATGAAATAAGCCTGATTTGTGATAAGTTTTTCATTAGCAAGACTGCGAAATGAATCCAAACTTAACTTAGACCAAACATTCACAAATAATGCATGGACATCTATCAAAATTAAAAAAGCGAAATACTAACGATACAACTATTGCGGACCATAAATAGGGAGTCTCAATCATTCATTAGTTTAAATTCACAGATAATTAAGATAAGAATCATACATTTAGACGATACAATTGAGTGATCACATAATTATTGATTATATAATTATTAATTATCCTTTTCGTTCTCAATTCAAAGTGCACTCATTTTATATAATGAATAAATACTTTTATGATATCATTACGCACTCCTTGAAATCAATTTGTGGAAGTCAAGAAATGAATGTATTGTATTCATGCGAATTGAATAATCTTTAGCCTCTTAGGAAGCAACACATTCAGTTACATATGAAGCAAATATTAAATGTTATAGAATTTCAAAAAATAACTTGATAACTGATATTTTAAATTCATTATGAAGTACAATAGAATCTCGTTAATCCGAGCACGTTTAACTGTAATTACACGTTAACTCGAGGTGATTAAATTACCATCTCTCATATCTAACTTCCTATATAAACAAGTTTAACACGAATCGATAGAAAACTCAGGTAAATCTAAAGTTCCTACGATCTCGAGTTAACGAGGTTCTATTATAGTAAGAAAAAAAGAAACTAAAATATATGTTAAATCTGATTACCTATCCCAGTCCCACAATTTTTCATCTTATGTGCTCCTCTTTGGTTTTAGCCAGCTAAATGAGCAGATTGGGCTAATCTACCCTAAACAATGAAGAGCATCATCAACGCAGAAATAATGTGGTGGTTTTAGTTGTCATTCAAAACATTACAACACAATCGACCTATTTTTATTTTCACAGAAAATAGAAACAAATGTCAAGTAAACATAACTACATAAATCAATAACAAATCACCTATAAATCAACAATAAATGCATTTATAACAATATTTATTTCACAGAAATGTCTATATTCAAAGTATTTATGTATAAATGGTCTTTACCGATAACCAAACACTTGCAATATATCCCTTAAAATTTCCCGCCATCCACGTTGTTCCGAATACGTTGTGGTCCCGATTTCGTTCGGAAAAACTCGCGCCATGTTATGGTCCTGTTGAACTATCGGTAACTCCCCTTTTTCTCGCTTCTCCTCATAATCCTTTTGTGATCTCTTCAATTCTCGTTCTAAAGTCACTGGCATCATTTGCATATGCAAAGCAGGGACGATGAAGTTCAGTTTATGAATATTTTTGTTTATCAATTCGAGGTGTTCATTGGTTTTGGTGATTTGTCTTTCCCAGCGGTCACGTTCAAACGGAGCAGTGTAGGGTTCCGGTCCTAGTGCGGTGCGAGTCCGAAGGAGGTCGTTTCGAATTTTAGCCAAATCCTTCCTGAAATATAAATGGTGTAATATGAGACTATAGAGTATACGTAACATTTTATCAGATAGTCCTTTATCGCTTCTTGGGAAAAGAATAGATCTTATAAACATATTTTTATCAATATATCTTAACCTTGAAAAATTTGATAATTCAAAGACGATTTGCACTCAATGTATTTTTATCTTGAATTTAAAGTTTAAGAACTTATTATCTCACATTCCATTCACCTAATTCTGAATCGAAATTTGTATATAATATTTGTGTTCACATTTTTTCTCAAGTTTACTTATGCATGAGTTGCGTACTCATGGCCGTTTTCTTTCGCTTTTTAAAAACTTTCACAAACAATACTTTTCAGAACAGATTTGCTGACACAAACAACCATGATATGTAAACTAAACAAACATAACCTTTTCACAAACCGTGATTTCTTTTCCATAATATTACATATCATTTTATAGTCTCATCGTTTTTTACTTTACTTTATTTTATATACCTGATATCGCCCTGCAGCATGACCCACTCCGGTGCGAATCCCGAATCGATCATAATTCGATTCAAATTATAATCAGTCACATCCAGACCCTGAGCTTCGACTTTAGGATTCAGTGGTTTTCCTTTTCCGGTCAAGTTGTCGAATTCGCCCTTGTTCATCGATTCCTGGATGAGGTCTTCGACCAGGCGTTCCATACCATACCTTAAGAATAGGGTGGACAATAATGCATATAATACAATATGGGTACATAATTCAATGCAAATTATAACATGATGGAATTGTTTTTCCTCTATTCTCTGTTGAAGCGCGAGCCGTTTTTGAATGACATTAAAGAACGATACACAGTATTCAGTTTGCAAATGAGGAGAGGCTAATAAGCGTGACTCATTTTGAGCGAATACTGCAGTACAGTTCCTACATATTTGCTCCACAAAAGTATACAAACAAAACCTCATAAAAAGTTGTTATCATGAGTAATTGCTCGCGATTTTTAATACAGTTCGAATCCTTAATGTATTTATGCATTACTTTCGATTGTTATAATAGCGATAAAACACTCCGGTTCGTTTTTATAGCTGATTTAGAGCGAAGAAGAAAAAAATACGAATCGAACGCCGAAGGCGTGAATTTTGATATAGTTTCCACTTTGCTCTAAATCAGCTATAGAAATTCACAGCCGTGCTTTATCCCTATAATATATACATAGAGGAACCTTATTTGCTCCGAACTTATCAAAGAATGAGAGTTAACCGTGATTTTATAGATAAATATCACATATGAAAGTGAGGACTTTGAAATCGCATCAAGGTAAAAGGTAAACCATGTTAACCATGTTTTCATTATATTTTATTAAGAGTTTTGGTTTGATCGGTTCAGGATCGGTGAGGGTAGCTTATAGATAGGGATAAATTCTGCGGTTCATAGCCGAGGGCGCGAGAATTTAATGTACTAACCAATGACATTACATGATTAAAGATGAGGTTTCAAAAAGTCCATGCGACAAACCTCGTTTTGATATTCTTAGCTGCTTTCTTATCCTTGACTACCAGCGACGTTTCAGTTTCTCCCGCCAATTTCTGCTGTTTATAGTCGTAGACATTGCTAGTTGCCTTTGACACTTTGTACGTTTCATACTGCTTTTGTCTTTGCGAAGGGGTTCCAAAGCCGATGCCCTACAACATTTAATAAGGTTTTTAAACATAAAACCATCTTAGTTTATGTTTGATAAACTGTTCATTGTTATGACATATTTAACATAAAGTTTTAGGAGGAATCGGTACAGCTTTTAGATATCTAAGTGATAATTATTAACTTTGAACAACTAATTTAATAACTAAGCCATCGATTACTCCTTCCTGATTCAACACAATAATGTTAATATTTCGAACCCCAATCAAAAGTTTAATACAGATTCGCCATTTTTTACGGATATCGTATCACCACAAAACAAAAACATATCATATCATCATTATGATAAAGATATGTCATATTATACAGCTACAGACCGACGGACGGACTGATAGACAAATAGAAAATGTTGAATATGCAATATAATGAAGTTTAATCGTACTACTTACGTCATAACTAAGAAACTGCCTGTGTTGTGGCGCCGTGTGGCGAATGTCGAAAATAATGCGTTCTTCTTCTTCCGCTTCTTCATTGGTCAACTTTTCATCTTTCTGTCGCTGTGTCTTAACAAAAATGAAGGATTAAACGTAACAATGTGTTGCCAAAATGAACTGCAAAGTGTTTCTTAAAAATAAATATAACAACGAAATATAACGACGAAAATAGGATTTTTACGGTTTGTTTACTTGCGAATCATTTTATAAATGACAAGTGAAAAAACTTTCAACGCCTGTTTTCTCTGTCACATTGAGCCCATCCACTTCGATACGTTTTGACGTGAGCGTAACATAAAAACCCAAATACCAAATATAAATTCATACAAAAACGTGTTTTTGTTGTGTATGAGTTGTTATCAATTGTTAATCGTTATAATGGGAATATTTTGAATATTTCACAACAGAATGATGAATGATTAAATGTTATTTGCCCTTGAAGGTTCAAGGAGTAGCAAAAATATATCAAGCGATTATACTCTTTTCAAAATACATACATACCACAATCGTTCTATAAGCTTGTTCAACATGAGTGAATTTGTCGGAATCTGCAGTATCCAAACCACCATCAGGATGATATTTCTTAGCCAATGATAGAAAGGCTTCTTTTAGTTCTGCTTGCTCACACTCGGGAGAAACACTAAATTAGAGAGATTACATAAATTGTTGTTTTTTTTTTTTTTTGCAAATTGAATTCAATAGCATATTTAAATGGCGACAAATTAAGTGATATTGGTAAATTTGCGAACAACCATTCTCTTAAAAAAAAATAAAACGACATTTAAAATTTTAACACGTATCGGGGATTTGAAACCAACATACATGTTTATATGGCTATGTAATAGTCCCCCGATTGTAAAAATAAAACAAAATCAATAAAAATAGCAAGGTGGTTATTTAAGCCATTTAAGGCGAACAATTCCGGATATTGCGGTTTATATATATATTTTAAATTCAATATATATATGGATTTTACAATTTACAATGATATATGTTTTATAATAATTGTATTTACCCGAGCGATTTATAACAAGAGCCAATGTTCTTGCTATCGGTATATGTGCGGTAAGAAATGATTCTAATTCGATGCCGCGATAGGGTTGACACATGAAGTAATCGAGACACTAACGCCATGTCAACAACTATATATGAAATCTATTATTCCTGAAACTAAAATAAAAATAATGCGGTTACAAAATATTAACTTAACGTTTCTTGTATTTAATATAAATCCATTGAATTTATGACAAAATGAATAAAATATTATGTATAATTGTTAAGCTTATATTGAGCAAATGCCGTATACATATTCAATGGTATATTTAAAGCATAAACGTAGATGTAAATATGGCTGTCCGTGTAACAGTTTTGCAAAGCAATAACCAACGGGCAGTTCGACGGACATTCGAAATTCATAAATATACTTCTATTAATCAATGTAGGAATCAGAAACAATATATACTAACAAGATTCACTTTTATCTGTACCACTATTTGACCGCCTTTATATTATGGTTTAGAGTGCTATTTTTTTGTAATAGGGGAACAACGTTAAAACGTGCATTCTGACCGATGGTTATTGTCGCTCATTTGCTTGTTATTGTCGCTCTAATAAGATGAGATGAAATTTCAAGAGTGATTGGAATGAATAATTAATCCGCATACAAATGCGACAATAACTAATTTATGCACATGATGTCACACGTTAAGTAAACTACATTAGAACACATCTATTCAACGCTTAAGGTTTGAAAATGCTTACGAGGTCCCGGGCTTCAGGGTGATCCAGTCTATATTTCTCGCTTATTCCCATTTTTTTCACATGAACTGTTTAATGCAAAGTGACTGTCTCCTAAAACTGTATAATGTTTCGATTCAACACAGTTCCCAAAAATGAAGCATAAAAAAGTTATGCCACTAACGGCCTTAAACCTCGTACGAGTATTAGTTGAAATGGACTGTATGCATTGACGCACTGTTTGTGACGTGACATAATAAAGATTTTTAGATTTTGAGTATATCATAAAGATAAATCTTAACATAAAGTAATCTATATATATTTGGAAGAAACATAAACATTAAGATAACTATTTAAAGGACAAGGAAGTATAATTTTTGAAACATGAAAGGTCCCAACCGCCCCCCGATTCGAAGGGGTATTGACTATCTCGTATATGCCCATGTTTTTGAAAATCACAGCTTTTGGGCATTTTCGGCAAACTTCCGGTGGCCAAAAGTGTAAAGGCACACCTACACACCAATACCTTTTTTTGGACTTATTCACATGTCTCTACGACCATACGTTACAGAGATACAACCTGGAAAAGCCCATATTCAAGAAACCACTGTTATATTTTTTTTTACCAACTTCCGGTAGCCGAATGTGGCCGAAACTGCCAAAAGGCACATCCACACGCCAATACCTTTCATAAGCCTATTCCAAGGTCTCCACGACCATCCGTTACAAAGATACATCCTGGACAAGGAAGTATTTGTGAAACACGAACAGGCCCCAACCGCCCCCAAACTCGTAGGGATATGGGTTTTTGTAGATTTAAAATATACTTTCTATGAAAACCGCTATTTTTGGCCAATTTGACAACTTCCGGTCGGGTGTTTTTTTTACCGAAATGGTCAAAAGGCACATCTACGGACCAAAACCTTTCATTTGAGCCTATAACCAAGTCTCTAAGACCTTCCGTTCAAAAGTTCTAGCCCGTACAAGCTCAAGTCTTTGAAAACCGCTATTTTGGGCTATTTTGGCCTATTTGACCACTTCCGGTGGGGGTGTTTTGACCAAAATAGTCCAAAAGGCACATCTACGGACCAAGACCTTTCATTTGAGCCTATAACCAAGTCTCTATGACCTTCCGTTCAAATGTTCTAGCCCGTACAAGCTCAAGTCTTGAAAAACCGCTATTTTGGGCTATTTAGGCCAATTTGACAACTTCCGGTAGGGTGTTTTTGACCGAAATGGTCAAAAGGCACATCTTCGGACCAATACATTTCATTTGAGCCTATAACCAAGTCTCTATGACCTTCCGTTCAAAAGTTCAAGCCCGTACAAGCTCAAGTCTTGAAAAACCGCTATTTTTGGCTATTTTGGCCAATTTGACCACTTCCGGTAGGGTGTTTTTGACCGAAATGGTCAAAAGGCACATCTACGGACCAATACATTTCATTTGAGCCTATAACCAAGTCTGTATGACCTTCCGTTTAAAAGTTCTAGCCCGTACAAGCTCAAGTCCTGAAAAACCGCTATTTTGGGCTATTTTGGCCAATTTGACCACTTCCTGTCGGGTGTTTTTGACCGAAATGGTCAAAAGGCACATCTACGGACCAAGACCTTTCATTTGAGCCTATAACCAAGTCTCTATGACCTTCCGTTCAAAAGTTCTAGCCCGTACAAGAAAACGATGACAGACAGACGGACAGACGGACAGACGGACGGACCGACGGACGGACACCCCAACTCTATAGGCCCCCAACTTTTGGGTTGGGGCCTAAAAAGAATGGATGAGGAACATATCGGTAGACGGACTAACACCCCGAATCTATAGGCCCCGAACTGTTGGGGCCTAACAAGTAGGACATGTGATTAACGAGGGCAGCGAGGTGTTTTCGGCTAGATTTTGAGGTTTTTGGAAGTTGATAAGATATAAAGGAATTGACAGCTTTCAAACTGAATGCGTGAGAAGAGAGGGGCTTGGAAGGAGTCTTTATCAACCCGTTTGCTTTTGTGATTATTATTCAATATTGAAAAAAAAAAAACAACCTTAAACATAATCAAACGATGATTCGTTGGAAAGATCAATTTCGGCTTTAACAGCTTTCCTTTCGTTATGCAGTCTTGTTTGTCATTATTGAGCAAATTAAACATGTATGAAACGTAAATGATTGATTATATCTTGAAATTGATTGATGAAATTTCACATCTCGATTATCGCCCATTATATTTAAAGTCATTTCATATAAGTTTTGACTCATTTATTTCAGTTCATTTTTCTATCAAACAATGTCACATTGTCATATAATAGTGTATATGTAACAGTAAGCTTTTAAATGTCAGACAATGCGTTATTTTGAATTTCGCCGAAAAGACCTTTGGAAACGAAACAATTTCTTGACCTCGTATGATATAATGGGCGAGTTCGTGGCGTAGTTGGTTAAGGCGCCCGGCCAGTAATCAGGAGGTCCCTGGTTCAAACCCCGCTGGAGGCACTATTGATTGACTGGTTGAGTCATAACGGACTCCTCGCCTAGGGGTATAATGTCCTTCGCAAGGGACGTAAAGCTGGAGGTGCCGTGTACGGGTCCTGTCCCTGGCACGTTAAAGACCCTTCACCGTCTTATCGAAAAGAGCAGGGGAAACCCGGACGATAGAAGACTCTGGACCTTCTTCGGTCCCGACCCGATTATGCCCTAATGGGATTCTGGGTTGTATATACAAGGGAGCCTATGTGCAAATGAGACGCTGTGTACAAATGAGACGAATGTAAAGCTTAATATCTCTCAAATAAATTATGATACCGCAATGATTTACGACTAAAAATATAATATAGGTACATATTAATATATTTTGAAAACATCGATATCGTATTTTGAATAATTCGATACAAAATCTGACTTTTAAAATTATACCTATTTGTACATAGGTAAATATACACATAGCTTCCCTTGTAAACAGAAAAAGTCCAAGGTAAAAGATTTCATAATTCTAGGAAACCAATTATCGCCCACTTTAAATTGATTTTTTACCAATTTATTTTACAATATTTGATAAATATATGAGTAGCTAGATAGAAAATTGAAAGCAGCTGAACATGCCTAACTAAGAAGTGTTGTCATCCTCTGATTGATGATTTAAAACACAAAATAAATATCTTTTTTTATTTGTTTACTGTCCTAGTGTTCTTTACGATGACTTGTGTGACAGCTGTGACTGATGTCATGACATTTCTTGTTCTTTATCTGACAAATTTAGTAAACACGCGTGTTTCCGGTGGCATTTGTTATGACAAATATGACTGAGGAAAATTGGTAAGTAACGGAAAGAGCAAATTAACCTTCACCTTCGCCTTTGCCATTTTGCTTTCGACTTTTGATAATTCAAAATAGCGTTTTAATATCATCTTTGAGCAATACAATAAATTAGAAATAGGGTAGTTCCGATAAAGAAGTTATTACTATGAAGATTCCGGGCATTTATCTGAATTTATTTGAAAACATTTTATTCATAGTTTTATCGTGACCTACATAATCTTGATCAGTATAATTGATTTTCAATCTCATATGAAATTATTTTTGTTATTGTTAAAGTTTAAGTGAGTTTTCAACGAAAAACCATTAGCCTAATTTGGGCGATAATGAAAGGATAACTTAAATACACAAGGATATAGTTTGCTGGAAGGTAAACAAAAGCACGTGTCAGTAGGTAAACAAAACTCCTTCTGCATATGATTTGATCATGGTTCGAATCAAACACTTTGTTTTTGACATCAGAATTTTTGCAGACAGCGTTAAGCTTGGTTATTCGCTAAATCCTTAAAACAATCAAATATTATCCACTTACTTTCTCCTGTTATACGTGTTACATGATAAAGAGTACTGAGAAAATTGACGTTTTA
>LQRL01103176.1:2495-21860 GCA_001703475.1 Hydroides elegans
GAGCCCGTGCCTCTTTTGCGAAAGCATCTACAAATACGGCCTATCAAGGCGAAAATCATATAAATAATGTAGCTTATAACAGCCAATGTCTCTATTACTTGAAAGATCTGTTGCGTTAAAAATGAAAAATCATAGATAATGAATTATGTAATATTTCGTTTCCAATGCAAAATAAACGCTTTTATATATACAAAGTTGTAAATATTCATTTGGTGAATTATGTATATGAAAACGCTAGGAAACGTTCATTCTCTATAATGTTAAAGCCACTATTTTTTCTGGTTTTATCATGTGTCTCCATATATGATTGGATTAGAGCGAACGCCTGATGACGGATAAACATCAACTAATATTGCTACAAGTTGCAAATAATAATTCAGAAAAATATTTACCAAGGATCCATGTTCATGATCCGAAATTGCTATTATATCTTTGCAAATTCTTAGAATGTCGGAACCGCTTAATCTGTGTAAAATACGATCGAAATTGAATAAAGTATTATGCGGCTCTACCAAAATTTATTTTGATTTTTTAAAATATTTCGAAATATACTCCAATTTGCCATTATAATAGCCATATACATTCGTAAAATAAAATATCATTTATGATACAGATTGAATATGATAATTGTAGTTTAAGTAATTAAATTAAATAGTTTTAGTTGTAGTCTATAATTTTATGAATATCCATGATGAAATGTAACTTTTTAAAATACTATTGAGGTTATAAGCAATATTTTATCTTACCCTTCGGCAAAAAGACTTATCTCGCAAAAGTCATCTGCAGATAAATTTAAATTTCCATTTGAGAGATATGACTTTACCAACTGCATTCGTGTTGTGAAGTTCGGCAGAGGAAAATATACTTTCTTGGCCGACCTAAAATCATTTCAAAACATGATTTGATTATTTCATTCATGATTATTAATGTAGTTATGTCACAAAAAACTGTTTTTTTCTTATGAGATTTACGCAACCTATAAATATTATAAAATACAACCTCGATCGGTATATAAGCGAAGTTCTTTTGAATATTCTTCATTTTAAGTTTTTGAATTAGAACTCTCAACCAGTAAATGCACCACCCGAAAATGCGACCAGTTTTTGAACCACTTTTTATCTTCCATAGAAATAGCACACCAAGTATACTTGTATACACCAAAATATAAATTATGGCCATGCTTGATAAAATATGGCCATATTTTCAATGTTTTGGTCTAAACAAATAGACTGGTTGTGCTATTTCTGTGGAAAATAAAAAGTGGTTCAAACACTGGTCGCGTTTTCGGGTGGTGCAATTACTGGTTGAGAGGTCTACTATAATTTAGATTAAACCAAAATACGACATTAGTTAAGCGTATGCCAAAAATTGTACATACATTGAGAAATAGGAGTAACCGACGGGTAAATTTTAGAAAATAGTTTAATATAACAAATTCATGTGTGAAACAGCAGAAGAAGCTAAAAATGCTCTATTGTAACTGATTTATGCATTATTCGGTCGACTTATGATGGAACAACGCAGACACTTTGTTTTTAATTAAGAATTGATTTCATGATTTTTTTTGTATTTAGGAACAGCGCATAAGTTATCTATTTAAGAGTAAGTGTTATGTATTATTTTGCATAATGCATTTATATTACCATAGCAGAGTATTCTTTATCGTTGACATCCACGGAGCATGTTGTATGAATATGAGAGAAAAACGTGTATTTCGCATTACTGCTGCTGTTTAAGGAATAAAATAAAATTTCATCAAAATCCTTGGCTTAATATACATATGGTGGGTTTCTGATAAAACTTTCGAGCGTGTTTCAAGCGTTGTTTCAAGCTGGTATTATCCAAGCAAAAATTTGGGTTGCAGGCGTGTTCTAATGGGAGTTTTACATTGCAAAGCTTGGTGTTTGCTTTTCGCCGATTGGAGGGGCAGTCCGGTAAATCACAGATTGAAGAGTGTACTGGAGGTATATATCGAAAATATAATATAAAATATCTATCTTTTTCTGTTAGGGTTAGGCACTAATTCACTAAATATCTTTCATTAAGGAATGTTATTAAAAAATCTTAACTAAAAAATCATTTAGAATGATCCTCCCGCCAACCCCCACCTTAACACCCATACTACGATATTTTGACTTATTGATTCTTGAAAAACGATATTATGGTGTGTAAAATTACTATATAAAACACCAAGTAAAAAACTTTACTTGAAGTATAGTATACTTCACGTATACTTTTCAGACTGTGATTTACCGGACTGCGATTGGAGGGCGGTCGCTATATCTTAAAACCATTGCACTTGCATGTATCGTCATACAAAACAACATTAAACACGCTACCTACAAGTCAATGTTTTAAGCGAAATAACTCAGTAAATACTCAGTAATAGATTGCAGTACTTGATATTCGTCTGTAAAAAGAATAACCAGTATTTAGACGGTCATGGACGAATATTTCGAGTTTAAAAGATAAGTTATTGGTGTTGAGCAAGGCTCAATCACATTTGGTAAAGCAAGTGATCTTCAACCCAAATGCTTGCTTCAGCAACGCTCTAGCGTTGCTTGTAGCTAAAACCGTGATCAGAAACCCACCATTAGACTAAATAATGTATTCAACAGAAAAAAGGTGTTTGAGTCTGTAATGTCTTAAATTTGGCATTTCCCATAAACAATGTCAAATAAATATTGATTTAGATTTAAAATGATCAATTTATTATTTAAAGCCTACGAAATTTATTTTAGTCGCAAAGGCTATGCTTAATTTTAATAATTATTGCTCGAATATAAAAAAGTGGGCCAATTTAAAAGGCAAAGTCTAGACCAGGTTTCCATGTTTTAACAAACGGGAAACTGGTCTAGACCAAGGCTGTGATATTGACCCTTGATAATTAAGTTGACATTAGAGCCGACTTTTCTACAAACCCTTATATTCTTCGAGTATTTCAGCTACGATCCTTAACTTTTCCTGACCGCCTTCATAATTCGTAATGAGTTCATCCCAGTCGTCAATTATTATTATAATACCTTTGCCACCAGTCTGCACATTGTTAAATAATGCCCTGATAATATGCTGAAATGATGTCCTGAAAAAGTAAGGCAATATTATGTTAAATAATGTACTGATAATGTACTGAAATAATGTCCTGGAAAAGTAAGGCAATATTATGCTAAATAATGAACTGAAATGTTTGCTGAAATGAAGTCCTGAAAGAGTAATTTAATACTCAACTTATATTTGATACGTTGAGCGATACTTTACTTATATTAAATAATGTACTGATACTATTGAAATAATGCCAAGGAAGAGTAAGGCAATATTTTGTTAAATTATGTCCTGAAAGAGTGATACAATATACCATTTATTTGTTTACTGTAATTAATTCAATTTCGTTAATCTCAATCTTGTAAAAGCTATTTTTTAAGTTAATGTAATGAAAAATCTTCAAAAACGCATCATGCGGTTCGGTTAATCACAGTCTAAACGGTATATTGAAAATATATAGACTTCTAGAAAATATTTTTGAAATGTTCTGATCTTATGCGTTAGGGAGTAGGCACTCGTTTACATAAACCTAATAAAATCATACATTTAGAAAATATCAAATAATAATTTAAAAAAAAAAACCCTTGTGAAACGATCTTTGCAATAGTTATATATCTGGTGTATAAGAATTAACTTTATAAAAACTCATATTCAATGATATTAGTATTCTCCAAATATATTCTTCAGACAGTGAATTTCCGTCCTGCTTGAAACATTTCAGGTGATACTAACTGTGTGTTTCCATCGTTGCGATAGACATCCAATAAATGACTAGAAGCAATATGATATACTCGACTTTCTGGAATATGTGCGCTCAGGGACTTTGCGAATAACGTTTTGCCCGTGCCTGGCGGCTGCAAAATAAAAACAGCTATAACCCAATTAGCAAACAGTACATAGAACATATAATTTGAACGCGAACCTTTCGCAATTGGTTTTAAGACAAAAAACCCGAATGACGAAGGACAGAAGCCCCGAAGGGCAAAAGCTCCGCAATTTTGTCAGCTGGGACAGAAGATCCGATGTTAAACAAATATTTTGAACATTATAAATGAAATGAATGCTTAACATTTTTCTGTTTTGTTTTTTAAATGTTGGATTATAAACATGCTTGTATAGTTGTGCTATATATTGTGTGAGATCGCTGAAATTGCAGAAATAGATAATCCAAAACTGTACCAGAATTGAGAGGTATGTCCAAGGAATTCAAATGTTCAATGAGCTGCGCACAAGTTCAACGGTTCAAAGTTGAAAGATATATGTGACCTTTTATTATATTCTTGAGAGAAAGGTGTGAGGTATATTTTGACATTTCTTAACGAGGAGGTGCAACCGTTCAAATAACATATTTTCTATGACTACTTAAGAAACTTTCGTAGTAATTTTATTGATGTGATATATCTGAAAAAGTAGACGTTCTAGGGTTCAACCGTTCAATGCTAAGGGTAGTCAAGGATATATATTAATTGTTTGTTATGCGATAATGACATTATTGTATATAAGGTTTATGACGCAAAAAGGCTAGGATCATTGCGACAAGTTTCACTTGTTTCCGTGTCTTTTGCGAAATTCACCGAAAACTTTACCTTTTACGATGTAGATCTATCTATATAAAATGTATGAGCATGCTTGTATAAATGTTATATATGCATTAGGATAGACAAACACTCGATGTTTCCATTATTGTCAAAGTAATGTTTATATTATACATTTAACAAAGTAACATAATTTAAATCGCATTGACATCAACTTTGAACCGTTGAACCGTAGAACATATAAGATGTACAAACGTTCAAACTTACAATTAATCGATACATAAGAAGCTTCACATTCTATAGCAATTTGATTGATGTGACATATCTGCAAAATGAGGAGAAACTCGATGTTCTAACGTTCAACCGTTCAATGCTAAGGGTAGTCAAGAACGTAAAGTAAATGTTTGTTGTGGAATTATGACGTAATTGCATATATTGCTTATGACGCAACAAATAGGTGAGGATTGTCTCACTTGTTTCTGCGTCTTTAGCGAATAGTATATTACCGTCGCCATTTCATTAGTCTGCATAAATAACGTCACACGATTATATTTGCATTTACAATATCTTTGAACCGTTGAACGGTAGAGTATACGAGATGTGCAATCGTTCAAACTTGCATTTAATCGACGATTAGCATACATCAACTTTGAACGGTTGAACCTTAGTGCAGCGCATTGAACGTTTCAAATCTTTGGACATGAATGGAAATTGAATCTATTATTTCAAAATCGAAAAATGCATCTTGTGAAATGGACCCGTTACCAACCAAACTTTTAAAAGAATGTAAAGTGGAAATCGTGCCTGTTATTACTAACATTGTCAACCTTTCACTTAGTTGCTCGGAAGTTCCAAAATCAATTAAATGTGCTATTGTTAGGCGTCTTTTGAAAAAAAATGTCTTTAGACTCAAATTTATATAAGAACTATCGGCCTGTCTCAAATTTAAGTTTCCTATCAAAAATCATAGAGAAACTTGTAGCTAAGCGCCTGACCGACCACCTCACAATAAACAACCTTCATACGCCAATGCAATCGGCTTACAGAGCTTTTCATTCAGTTGAAACGGCACTTTTACGAGTGAAATCGGATATAGCATGTGCATTGGATAGAAAACAAATGGCTGAACTTATTTTATTGGATTTAAGTGCTGCTTTTGATACTTTAAAGCATACCGTTTTATTGAATCGTTTACAATCCAGATTCGGAGTACGAGATGATGCATTAACATGGATAGCCTCCTACTTAAGTGATCGTGAGCAATATGTTGTGATAGGTCAGCATACCTCGAAGCCCCGCCCTCTCGCAACGGGTGTACCCCAAGGGTCTGTTCTCGGGCCAATACTCTTCACGCTATACATGGCTCCATTGGCGGATATCATCGCAAAACATGGGATCAATTCCCACTTCTACGCTGATGACTCGCAATTGTACACTTTCCTCGAACCCGCCCATGGCATTGACTCGGTTCGTGCAACGATCGAACAATGTGTATCGGATATAAAACGGTTTATAAATAGAAACTTTTTGAAACAAAATCAAGATAAAACTGAAATTATACTGTTTGGTTCGGATTTTGATATTCGCAAACAACCCACTGCTACCCTACGAATAGGCGATCATGCTATTTTAAGTCAATCTGAAGTTCGCAATCTAGGTGCCATTTTTTACTCGACGTTATCGATGGATAAATTTGTTCTTAACAAGTGTAAAAACGCCATGTTTTACTTAAGAGCAATATACCGGATACGAAAAAGTCTCGATGTAGACTCTACCAAAACCATAGTCAATGCCATGGTTACCTCAAGAATAGATTTCGCAAATAGTCTACTGACTGGAATAAGCCAAAAGACCCTATCGCGCCTACAAAAGGTTCAAAATTGTGCGGCTAGACTAATAACAGGTTCCAGAAAAAGCTCAAGTATCACCCCGGTTCTTAAAGATTTACATTGGTTACCGGTCGCTCTACGAATTAAAAACAAAGTTTTAGTTATTTGCTTTAATTGTATTCAGAAAACCGCGCCAATTTATTTATGTGATCTAGTCAAACTGTATAGACCTTGTCGAAATTTACGTTCATGCGATATGTTTTTACTTGAAGTACCAAAAATAAAATCAAAACATGGTCTAAAGAGTTTTTCGGTAGTAGCACCAACTCTTTGGAACGCGCTTCCTTTATATTTAAGAAACATTAAGTCATTAGTTCAATTTAGAAAGGCCTTAAAAACGCATCTTTTTAGTCAGTATTAATAATTAAATTTAGTCGGTTTTAGTTTTATCTCGTTATATGTAATTATGTATGCATATATTTTCTGTTATTCAATATATATATTATACCGTGTTCATGTTAAGCGCTTGGAGCTTTCATTAGAAAAAAGCGCTATACACGTTAAATAAATAATAAATAATAATATACGACTGCGCATTAGATATCATTGATTGCAATTGACGTATCAATGGCACTGTTGATTGCAATGTGTATGACAAATCTCAACAAATACACAATCAATCGACTAATCCTATCAAGAGTACGCTTTTAGTGAGAGGAATTATGTAAAATGTATGGCCTCGCTCATTTAGCTTGAAAAAATATGAAGAAAATATTTGATTAAGGCTAAAAATATGTTTAAAAGTATCGAGTGGTTTCTGTCCTAGCTGACAAAATCGCGAGGCTTCTTTCCTTCCGGGATTTTGTCCGCGCATCTTCGTAATTATATGTTGAAAACAATGCTTACATAGGTGCTTCTATGTAATAATAACATTTCGAAAGGTTTATCCCAAGGTTCGATAAGCATGTAGCTCCGTGTGAATTTATAAACCAAGAAAAATCAGTTAAATTATGAAATCACAACTGACTATAGAAATTATTATAATGTGGCACGGCTAAAAAAACACGAATAAATTGCATTTTAAAAAGAAAGCATATAACAAAATAGGATTACTTTATGATTAATATATGCAGATTAAAAAGTTGCGAAACATATATTTTTTTTGGGAAGTTCAAATACTGCCAATGGGTACAAGCTCTAAATTTCAACCGGAAGTGCCTCTGGACTTAGCCTAGAATTCCAATTATGTTTAAAGTGTTGATATAAAATCGTTGTGCCTCCCCTCACATGTTCTATCTCGAATGTTTCGATTATTTGAGGTTGGGAGTAAGGACCGCGCGCTTAATAGAAACATACATGACAAACAAATGATTCCTATCAAACATTGATTTGAAACTGGGTCTAGGCTTCAATAAAAGATAGATCTACGGTTTGGATATGTTCGCTATATTCTTAGATCTAAGGTAGCCATATTTATCCGGCCGAATGGGGTCGTTCTCGTGGATTATACATTTATTGAGAGAAAAAAAAACGTTAAGGTCCTGGTCACACGAAAAGCTTTTTAGAGTTTTTTTTATCTTTATAATGTGTTAATTTCAATAAATTCCTTATGGGTGAATCAAAAACGCTCATTGCTTGAAGGTTTTGAGTTCCCATCAGGAATGCTTTGAAAATGACGGTTTTAAGGGTTTTATGTTAATACACGCTAAAAAATCTCTTTTTGCGGCTAGGCCCTTGTGGTAGGATATCTCACAAAAAGGTTCCTATTTCTCTCAAACAATCGGATCACATTAATTTCTGTGATTTTCATGGGCTTTTCTTGTCTATATAGCCCTAAAATCGATAAGAGAAGATAAATGCTAAAAAAAATGTTATGTTTACAATCGGCGTTTTTAGTGAAGCAGGGTCAAAAATGACTTTTGTTAAATTTTAACAATGGGTGTTTATTACCCATATTACTTTTGAAGATTTTCATTTTTAGATGGTCTGCAACGCTTTGTCGAAAAATAATATTGAGTACGATTTTTATAATATTACATGCACCCCTTTAAGTGTCAAACAAGACATGTGTGTCACTCTGAATTATTGACAGGGAACAGAAGGGGGTCACCTTCTGTTTAATTTACAACGATTTCAACAATTCAAGAATCGGCAACATCTTCCAAGTTTCTCAAACTGCTTCCAAATATACACCAATTTAAACAAATATCTCTGGATTTTAGTTTTTTGAAACATATAACAAATTCTTAGTTGTTTCATATTGATATATTTTGAAAAGAATAGAATAATTGAGACAAACGTTATTACAGTTTAAATAATCCCGTGCCACATTATAGTACTTTATGCAACTGCTGTTAGAAACAGTCTCCAAGAGAAAAAAAACACTGAGCTTGTCAAAATTCATTTTCAAAGCTTGTGTTTCCTTTTCATATATAATTTGAAAGCTTATTATTTCAGGTATTAAAAATTTGCTATATTGTCTACATATTATTTTATTGAACATCAAACATATACCTCAATTTGATTCTAATTCTAGAGGGTCCTATAAAAATCGTAATAATTAACTGGTATAAGAAATAATTATGGCTTTATCTATGTCATTGTGACAGAGCCTAAACTAAGATTGCAACAGGTGGCAGAGCCTTATACCCATGTACGAATAGTATATTAGGCGCAGCGGGGAAACGACCGCTACCGAAGAGAAAGAAGTAAAAACTGGGGCAAAACCCTTTCGGAAGCAAAAGGTGCAGCTGAAAAGCGACCGCGGACAGGCTTCCTTTTAATGGGACTGAGAAGCAGCAGGGAAGCGACCGCGGCCTTAGCTCTTCGACGGGGAAAGCAAGAGAGAGATTTTGAGGCGAGTACCTCCTGGCAAAGATCGGAGCTCGGTGGTTGGTCCACATAAACAAAAATAACAAAGAGAGAAGAGAGCTCTTGAGGCGAGTACTTCGTGAAAAGGGTCAGAACACAGTGGTTGGTCCACCTGGACAAACAACAACCAAGCGGCAAAGCGGTTCGACCGAGGCCAAGCTGAGACGTACGGCCAAGCTGAGACTTAGGGCAAAGAGGGAGACGTACGGTCAAGTTAGACTAACGACGAGGCAGCCCCGGGGGCCAAGCAGCTCGACCGGAGCCAAGCTGAGACGTACGCCTAAGCTGTCAACCGAGCCAACCGAAGACCAAGCAGTCCCGGGGGCCAAGCAGCTCAACCGGGACCGAGCTGAGATGTGTTTGGCCAAACTGAAGACGAATCAATCGGTCAACAACGAAGTTCTGCATTGCATCCAGAAGCAATGGGGGACAAGTTACACACCAGCAATGGATTGGTCTTCACCGGGGCACCTACACAGGCGGTTTCAAAATTTCAAGAAGAAGTGTCAACTGATATTCGAGGGTCCAATAGCCGTGAGATATTAATCATACAAGGATCGCATGCTGCTATTCTAGTGTTACGGCAAGGATCTCTAAATATACAACATGAGCATTCACAATCTATGTCTAGAACCCGTGTTCAAGAAGCTTGAGGACAACTTTATGCCGATAAGTAACGAAATCTTAGGTTTCAACTACAAAGTCTGAAGAAAGAAGATATGCCGCTAGAAGGGTTCATCACATGGGCAGGAACACTGATTGATTGATGACAGCAGCTATCCAGCAACAATCCCTTAAGTGACGCTGCGAAACACGTTAGTCTTCGGCCTGAAGTCCGAAGAACGCAATCGCGATCGGGAATGGCTTGACGTTTCAACAAATCTACAGCCTCGCAAAGACAGAAGAAAACACCAAGGCGCAGATGGACTTCCTATTGCATCACTCTTCCAGGACATCATTTCAGTCCACCATTAGTAAAATTTTAAACAAAATATTGCCTTACTCTTCCCAGACATTATTTTAATATATTATCAGTGCATTATTAAAATAAGTAAAGTATCGCTCAAGTCCACGCTGTCAGAAGCAGAAGAGCGAGAAAGCCTAAAGGAAACGCGAGGACACGGAGCAGGCTCAACACAGCAATCGGTAACCGAAGACATGCTCCAAATGCGGCCGACACCATTCAAGATACGCAAAAAAAACCAGCAAGGAATGCATTATGCTATATCTACAACAACATCGGACATTATAGAGTGTATACCGACGCCAGTTACGACAACAGCGAGTACAAGACATATCTCATGATGATTCATCAGATGATATTTATGCGTTTTTTACAATGGGTGACATTGGATCATTCACTACGAGGAAGAAATCTATCCGCCGCGATTCGACAAAGAAACAGCGAAAGAACAGACGGTGCATCGACAGAATCTACGCTCAGGTCCAGCTGAACGACAATTACAAGACAAAACTCAAGATTGATTGATTTATTTAGTCAAGATTTTTGGGGTATGTATTTTCCTATCTGAAGAAAGATGGAGCTCCATTATGACTCTTATTACATATTGAAAACATGCAAAAAACTATGTCTGATGATTCATTATTTCATAGATCGAATTTTGGGAAAAACTAGTGATTTGTAGCATTAAATGGGAATTAACAGAATGCATTTAAAAACGTCATATTTTAATGTTATCGTTCTTAATGAAATATCGAATAATTTTAGTATGATGACTTTTGCTTTATTTGCTATATAAGTGTTCTAGAATTTAATGGTTTGCGTGAACGAAACTAAATATCACTTAATCCGCGTTCACCAAAAAACGACCAAACGAACACAGAGTCAGTTTGTTGTGTTTTTATACCAATTTCACTTCGCCAAATTTTAAGCGCATAACCTGTATACATCTATGTTTGAATCATGCGATATAAATCTAAATGAAAATGGTTTTAGAGTATAATAAACCCCATTTGTGCTTATTTTGCCTGTTTCGGGTGAACGCGCCTTTATGCAGTTCCATAGCAGTTTTTCGTCTTAAGCACCGTCCACACTGCACTCGCTCGTTTGCTTTTGTAAAAGCTATCAAAATTACCAAACTTATCAATTTACTCGCTCGCTCGCTGTTACAAAAGCGAGCGAGTGCAGTGTGGACGGTACTATAAGCGCAGAAATAAAATGGTAAAAAAAATATATAAACGGAAATTGACAATGAAGGGAACAATAAACCATACTGAATAAGTTTGCTTTATTAGATTCTACTTACCCCATAAAATGTCATCATATTCCCAGGGTGTCTACCACCTGAAACAGAATATACAAATAGTCTATAATTCTTATCATTATGGTGTAATAAGGTTGATAAAACAATAATATTGATCACGAACTTACATAGACAACTATATTGATCTCGTTTCTAACGTATGACATTAATTAAACTTTATCCAAAAATCTTACGAGGAAAATACAGTGGGAACCGTATCGGTAGTAAGATCCTTTCATACACTGCCCTTTGAGCGTGCTCTAAACCGACAAAGTCTTCTAGTGGTCGCGTCTCCGAAACCAGAAATTGCTGTAGCAATGCACTCGATTTTTCGTTATCCCCACGATTCATTCTATCATAGAGAAGAAAGGAAAAACTACAACTGTATTAATATCGTCCGTGAGACCTTTGATCAAGTTCTATATATTCTCGTTGACTTTCATGTATAGACTAGACGTGCGCTTCAGTTTTTTGAACACTTTTCACAAAATATTTATTTGTTATGATTTATAACTTTCTTAACAATTAAGGTATATTTCCAATATTAATATACAAACTAGATGGATATGTCGTCAAAGATTTTCAATATAAGTTTGTTCAAGTTATTTTGTATATCACTATAAATGTGAAATCGCCAAAAATAAATTACTCATTCTGGGCGCTTCCGTTTTTTGTACACTTGGATTATTTCATGCAAAATCGGCTTTAAATTATTGATTGTATGCATCATCACTATGATAAAGGCTAATTAGATCAAATAAAATATGATTAAATAACAACATATACATTATTTCAATTTCAAAAGATCTTAACATAGCTCATATAAAATTTAGCGTTTATGTAAAGTATCCACTTAACATAAACGCTAAATTTTATATGAGCTATGCTAAGCGTTGCTAGGTACTTGGTACTATCAACGTATGGCATAGCCACAGCTAAGCAATGATTCATATAACCTTGTAAATTGCTTCCTGAGACATGTGTGTCTTCATAGATGTTCGGCATCGAATAAGAATAAAAACATAATTTGTATTCACACATGTTGTACCCATTCTGTTGAGTGGGATGGAATGACGTGAATATCAAATATGAGCAATTCGAAAACAAGCCATTGCTGTTATTTGTGGTATTATGCAGACTGTATATAATCTATCATTACATATGATTTCAATTTAATATAATAGATAGTCATCATATATATTATATAAGTATTTATTAATTTAAGGCTTATTTTCTATAAATAATCCAAGTGTGCAAAAAACTGAAGCGCCCAGAATAGGTTTATCATTTTTGGGAAATTGAAATTTGCTGTGATATATGAAATAACTTTAATAAACTCATATGGGAAATAGTTAACGACATATCCATCTAGAGTTTGTATGAATATAGGAACTATACCATAATTAATAAGAACATTATTAATCATAACAGATACATATTTTGATAAAAGTGTTCAAAAAACTGAAGCGCAGGTCTACCACATTATTTTACATTTCGTGTGTATTTTTATCAGGCCTTCTTATCATATAGCCAAGACTCTACATAGAAATAAGTATACATAAGCATTAAATATTTTTCAGAGTTATGATGGAACATATTTTCGATAGCTCAACTGTCATGTAGACAGCTGAAAATCATTATGGATTTTTGGCATAAGTACGTACTGTTCCTTGACAGACGATAAGCTTGATTTGATTATATTCACATTTGTTATAATACGGAACAAAAAAATGTAGTTACATAACCGCTCCATAATATAATCTATTTTACTGTGTCAGGTTATAAAAAAACGTATTTATGTTGGCTTATACAATAGAGCTACATTTATAAGGTAACTTAAATTTATACATACTTAACAAGAATACCTGAGATGTATGATCCGAATTCTAGTTTTACTGTGTGGAAGAGATAAGTATTTTTTTGTTGACTGTGTTCATGTATAATAACAATGCCTATCCAGATAGCACTCCTTATTGTTGTTAACATATATCAGTTATATAACTATGAGGCTATTATAAACCTGAACTAATTTCGCATATAGCTATAAATATACAATTGTAATGATTCATGGCCATGCTAGGGAAGAATGTATTTACATTGACGACAAAACAATCGATATATCGGCTATATGTCTTGCGTTGAAAGAAACATATGCATATATTGTGTTTGTTCAATCATATATACTAATACCACTGTATACTTATATTGCTTCGATCGCTACAAATAAAAAATATGCTGTCGAAATGGGATTTATCATAATTTTTTTTTATTAATCAAGATATTTTATGATATTAATTTATCATATGTTTCCTTGATGAGTATGCATTTTGCTTCATGGATATTATCCAATAGTATAGAATATGCATATTGTCTACAGAACTATGATTAGTTCAATGTTAGACCTCACAGCCAGTAATTTAGTCACCGTAAAAGTATGACCAGCTTTTGAGTAACTATTTGTTCTTATTAGAAATAGCATAACATATTAATTCTAGATAACAAAAAACATCATTGTCACGCTAACACTTAAGTATGACCATGATTTTATTTGTTATGTCAAAAAAAGTATATTTCATGCTATTTCTATTAAGAACAAATAGTGACTCAAAAATATTGTTTCTATATAAAAAAAAATTGTCGCACTTTTAGGGTGGCTCAATTACTGGTTGTGAGATCTGGGGCCATATTCATCAAAAGTCGTACATCTAAGTCTCAGTCTTGAACTTCGAATTTTGAATTGTACTTCGTGGGGTGCACTGACGTACGTTAGAGGTTGTTACCGTGGTTCCGCCATAGCAAAATAGTAATATTGAGATTCAACATGGTGTTTTCCGTAGCAAATCAAATTAAATCTATTTGTAATTTTCTGATTAGATTTTCTATTATTCATCTGCATTTTGTATAGGTTTCAGGTTTTCAGTAAGCATAGTACACCAGACTAGACTATATGAATATAATTATTGCTCGCGTGTGCAATAGACAAGCGTAAAAAACGCTCTCGAGACATCGGGGGACAACTTTCGTTACACAAATGACATGTTATTACTATCAACCAGTGTATGGTTACTGTTACCCGGGTAATATGGCATACATATAAGTACGTAACAATTTTTCCAAATTTTTTGTCATTGTTAATTGATTTTTTTCTTGGTTTTGTATTCATTCATCTTCTATTTGTCTTATATATTGGGTCCCGACGAGCCAATACACCAAGAATTGTAGAATTCATTTCGATATTTTCTATATTATTTTGAACCGCTCATGTCCTCATTTGATAATGAGTCTATTATACTTTAATGGCTGAACAAAAACACATACAACCTGTTTTTTTTTCAAAGACAAAGTGGTTATTTTATCACAAAAGCGTGGAAGATGAGAAAATATATGAGAGAAGGTTTTTTTACGCGTGTCTATTGCACATGCGAGCAAAACTGATATTCATATAGTCTTGTCTAGTGTTGTTATATGCTTATTGACCGATTTACGAGGGTATATGTGAATTATATTTTAAAAATACACAGAGTGGCGGAATCACGATAATCGATTTGTACCACGTGATCCAATTAAAACGTTAATATCTCCTTGGTTATACTTTCATGTAACTTACACATAATGCAGATGAATAATAGAGATATCTTATTCAAAAATTACACATCGATTCAATTTGATTTGCTATCGAAAATACCATGTTGAATCTCAATATTTTATAGTTTGCCATGGGGGAACCACGGTAAACACTACTACAGGTCTTAGAGCTATTCATGAAAATAAACTTACGTGAGTGAACTCGAGAGAAAACTGGCACCCTGTTTTTGTTGAGCTTGACATTTGCTGGTTTAAAATTAACACGTGTTCATTTAATCTATTATTATCAAAGTGTTAAATACAAGACATATTGGTAGCTACTGAAAATATGGTTTTAGATTGAAGTGAAATATGTAAAGATGATACTGAAGGATCAACGTAAATGTGTAATATACTGAACAATTCTACTTGCATTCATGTGATTTTTGATGATTTGTTCTTTGATGTCACTGCATACATTGTCCAATGCTTTATTGTCATAACTATAATTTCATAATTATTTTTTATATATAAGATATATATATTGTCCAATTAGGTTTGCTATCGAGTATTACTAAGTGTATTACTGAAGCTGATATTCATATGAGTCATCATTCTATGAAATAAATATTCTATTTAATACATGGCATCTGACGTGTCTTTACCAAGTAGTAATTGGAGATACTATGGTGATATGCGTATTCCTATTTTATACCGCATTTAATAAATACTAACAGTACACAGTACACAAATTAGTCATTTTAACACGAAGGTCTTGAATGGATTAACATAAGAATGATATATACATTTTCCATGTTTCCCAAATTCAGTTAAATATGCCATCTATTAAAAACTGAATAAAATATTTGGCATGAATTTTTATCATCACAGTCTAACATTTGATACAAGGGAGGCGACATGCAAATGATACGCGACATGGAAATGGAACAAATCTAAACCTTAATTTCTTTACCATCATTCGTTTTTTTGCGTGTTGTTTTTAGTTAACAATATAGTATTAATGTGTATCAATATTGTCTGCAAATATGAACGTTGTATTCAGAGTAGAAGTTATGAAATATGAACATTGAAATTTTGTCTCATTTCCATGTCGGTAAAAATACATGTAGCGTCCCTTGTAAAAATAAACAAGAGTGAAATATTATTATAGAAAAAATCATAGCTATCAATGTAATATTATGAGCATTTTACCCATCTAGTTTCTCTTGAATTAGCTTGATTTATGTTAACACAAGCTAAAATACCCTGTCTGAGTGTGAGACTGGTCAGAACCTGTACTGAAATTATGCACTTAGGCTTGAGAGGTAAGTGCACTTACAATTCGGTGAATATGAATTTTCTTAGTTCAAGAAAAAACTTAGATTTTATGCTTGGACTTAGGATCCAAGCATACTCAGACCTGTAAGTTTTTTTATGAATACGGCCCCTGGACTTTCTACCGACGTAAGTTTGGAATAGGAAAACAAGACGTCAATAGATGAAGAGCACCTCACGAGCATTTCCACCAAAAAGGTGTTCTCCACCAAATGTCAGCTGGCTTGGACATTTTGAAAAAAAAACACTTTGTATCGTCGAGAAGTTTGAGAAACACATGTTCTGATAATTTCTTTATATTCGGAATAAGTATTGAGAACAATTATTTCGAAAGTAAACATTTGCTTGGAATTGTACAATAAAACGGTTATTCACAATATATTGCAGGCACTTTAGTTCAAGTCAACATTTCAATGTTCGCAAAGGGTATTCCTTTTCTGTTCCAAGTTGGCTAGAAAGAGGAAAAATGCCCAGCTGGCTTGGGAAAAAATGAATAACTTCAAACTAATTTTATATGTTCAAAAACGACTGTGTTGTTCGTAGTGGGTAATGTCGTTCGATTGTGTCGTTTGGTGTGGATGATGACGCCAACTCGACCTCGCCATATACGACAAAAGGAGAGTGATAATCGACGGCGAGGTGATGATTACGCCCACTTAACCTTGCAATAGACGACAAAAGGAGAGTAGCTATCGACGGCCAGGATAATGACACCCACTCGACCTCGCCATAGACGACAAAAGGAGAGTGGCAAGCGACGGCGAGGATGATGACGCCAACTCGACCTCGTCATAGACGACGAAGGGTTAGTGGCAATCGACGGCAGGGATGACGCCCGCTCAACCTCACCATATAATATATCATATGAAAAGTAAAAATGTCAGGTTTTCATTTCCGCCAAACGCTTGGCCTTCCCAACTAGCAGAGCATCTCATCATGACGTCAGGTTAATCTCGTACGAATTCATGTTCGGTCAGCATGAGCTCATTATAATATTTGTTTGTAAGTTGGGTTCCTAGACGTCACTTCAATAATATAAGGGTGACACCAGGCAGTTTGACTACCCCACAACTTCATTATCATTCATATAACTAATTTAAAGTTTTTCTTTCCGAACAAATATCCGCTGGGCTAGCAATAAACAAAGTGATCGTGGCAAAGGAAGATTAATCGATAACAACTCGTGAACCGATATATTGCTTGGTATGGTCTTGGACCTATCCAAACACATCGCTATGACATCACAACACCTGCTTTGAAGATTACGCTCGGACGGATCGGGTTTATCTGAGATAAAAAAGAGGAATGAGTAAATGATAAAGTAATACATCGTGTGTTAAATTTCGTTTCTACTTAACATAATATGAATGAATATTTTCATGGAATGCCTTTCTGTTGCATATTTTTATTTGATTCTTATTCTTGTGGAATATTCAAATTTAGACTATGGGAAAATTGCATTACATTATGAAGTCCGCGTACTAAATCTTAATAGATTCATACATCCATCGGAATGTTATTTTATTTTTATTTTTATACGCTTTATTGGTCGGTGTGTAACGGTTGCGATTATTTTTGCTTTATGTTTTTTTTTTGTGTTTATTTGTAGCTGCTGCAACAAGACGTTTCATTAAAGAGGTACTTCAATTCATTATTATTGTGCAAACATGAACTGGAGACCAGGGCCAATATGCATGAACAATCCTACATGTATGAGTGCACTTACATTCTGAGTTCGACATCGATATCTCAGTTGATACTTCGAATTCCTGATTCTGAATTCTGAATTCTGAATAGGTTGACTGAATTCTGAATAGGTTGACCTCACTTTGAAAATCATAGTTTTAACTGTTTGATCACATAAATCTACCCATACATTTAGATTTAACCTACTGACTTCAAATGTAAGTGGACTCAGACATGTAAGAATGTTCATGCATATGGGCCCAGTTATATACCAAACTTCTAATTCATTCACCTGGATGTATTGCTCCGTAGCATCCATCGTATTCGTCATATGCTTCTAAGGCATCCTTTGAAAGAGCCCGTGTTTCTTTTGCGAACGCATCCACAAGTGCGGCCTATCCGGGCAAACCACAAAAGAATGTAGTATATCAAAATAAATAAATAAAATTATTGAATAATTTGTTTCTGAAGTAATATAACAAAATATTCAATTTTATTTCTGTAATTATGATAAGGCATCTGTATTCGAACTTAAAAAAATGTTTGTTCGAACTGTGCAAAAGTTCAGAGAGAAGGTTTGGTGGCTTAGTCTAAATACATGTACTTACACGAGGGCATTTTTCAAAAGTGGTCATCATTGGAATCAAATTTTCATCTTAGCTATTCAGCTTCAAAATGTTTTTCTAAATTAAAACACAAACCCAAGGTTTTTAAATTCGAAAGAATCAAACAGATAGAGCATATACTTACATTTTTATGAGCATTTATATACGATTATTCATCACAAGTTACGGTGTCGGACGGAAAATCAGTTTTTGGTCTGTACTTCTATTGTATTGAACTGAATACGACGGGTTGTATATTTTATTCAAACCCTACATAGGGACTATTTAACTGCCAAATATTTTATCTGTAATGCTAAAAATAACAAAATTATCGCCTTTTTTAAAGTTGAAATTCTATAAAATCGGGGGTGCTTCAACATAAAATTATTTATTTCTGATACTAATCAAAATCAAAAGCTGCTAGGTTCCTACACCATCGAGGAAATGGAGTAACTTTAATTATTCCTTAAAAATTCGAACCTAATCATGGTAAATTTCCTAATATAGACTCGTATATTTTTTTCCGTCCGACACTTTTTTCAATTTATGATTTAACGTAAATTCAAATCATGGTTATTTGGTCAAAGGCACAAAGAAGTTAAATCAAACAACTAATTTATCTACCGTATAGTAT
>LQRL01103215.1:0-17623 GCA_001703475.1 Hydroides elegans
TACCCGATTTAGACAATTATCTCTTTGAAGATACCCGATTGTGACTAACGTTTTAAGGTAACCGAACATGAGTGACATTGTAACATTGTGAATCGTAATAAGTATTTGTGAACTGTCGTTTATCGCAGTAAAACACTGTGTTTGAATGTATAGTGAAATCTAATTGGTGATATCTTGATAGTTCATATGACAGCGCAAAAAAAGATTTTGCAAGACAGTTTAGACATAAGAAGATTAAGTCAACGCAAGTTGCACTATATGAACTCTTATAATCTGATTTTAAGTTTGGTTTATTTTGCTTTGCTAATAAGCTCTGGGTATATGATTGCTATTGATTAAAGTTGTTTCAGTTTGCGAACTTTAGGTTTAACTACAGTGTTTTTATCATACACTTAATAGCACATCAACGTCATAAAGGTCAATGGTTTGCAAAGTTGGTTCTCTTTCGTCTTAGGTTTGCTTAGGTGTTTGAAGTATTAAAAATTTCAATAAAATTTTGGGGAGCCATGTAACGGGCATCTGTGCATAAAGGCAAGAAAATGCAAGCCAATCAAAACACGCGTTTCAAATGTGATGAAACTAAGCAAGGAAGAAAACAACATGGACGTCTAAAAGTAAAGTTGCTCAAATGATAACGATTTTAATTAATTATATGAGGCGAAAAGGTAAATGGTTTCTTTGATCCTTATTGTGAGTTGTCATAGATTTGTTTGGTGAATATGTCAGAGTTATCTTGAACGTGTATACGAGGTTTTATGTGATTTTGTATGCTCATGTTTTTGTCGCCAATCTTGTACGATAACTAAGGTTTCGTTTTGTGTATCTTTCCAGTTTTTCTACGATGCTAACGAATAAAGCACCAGTCAAGAAAAATCGCCTTTTATTGAAACGAGTTCCAACGCATTTACATAAATCATATTCTTAAAAACATACATATGTAAATTAATTGTAACATATACTTCACAGAACTCTTAACTTAATTAAGGCAATATTTACGAACTCGTGTGTCTGTATATATCTATCATGACGATAGTTATTTATTATCAAATGATACACGCAGAATTAACATTCAAAATGTCCCTACGTTTATCCACATACATGTTTTTATACATTACAAGTATGCTTATGAGATTTTTATCCTCCTATAAGTTTTAAATTTTACATCTTATTCGCACAACTTTATTCGGTTCACTACCTATACCAATGCTCACACTACCGTAATGTGAAATTCAGTATGCAAATCATTACCGTAAATATTGAAATATAAAACTACATTCTTCCACACATGATTTCATTCGCATTGCCTTATTATCAGCACCAAAAGCACTCAGATAAAATAAAATATAATTTCCTAAACAAACCCCCTGTGACTACCCTACATAATCTTCCTCTCTTCCGCGTCTCTCGGCCTTATCTTCATTTCCACCTTCTTTATACTATATTTCGATCCTTTCCACGGCTTCCAACTCACACCATCAAACGCCCCCTCATCCACATCCCCTCCCTTATAATACTTCCCATTCAAGTTACATTTATAACATTTCCCATACCACCAAGCGCCTGTAAAGCGCTTTGCGCAACTGCCTCCGAAATCGCTCTCTGTAGCGAGATCGTTGTCTACATCTTTAGTGGAGAATTTGAGGCCACTGTGGTTAGCAAAACCGTCGCCGGCCGTGCCAGTGTAGCCGGAAATATGGAGTCGGTAACCTGTAAAAATATATATATTTATCATAAATAATAATATGATAGAATGAGAATAAGAATAATACAATCTGATTATCAGTTAAGTAATGCTATATGTTTTGAGCAACCTTGGATGGAATTTTATAATCACATAAGCATAAGATACATAGGCCCCCATGGATCAACGGCAGAAACAGAGTTTCGAATCCTAATGCTGTGAGTTTGTAACGTCATTTATATGTATCGTTGTGTTCTGTCTTTTTGGTTGATATGTTAGCCATGAATAAATTTTCTAATCTAATATTTTGTTGCTATTTTGCAAAAGGACTTTTAACTGCCATTTATGCAAAGGAAACTACGAAAATAGTTCTATGAAATTTGGTTACCTAGCATTGTTGCCCGCATTTCGATGAAAGAAAATGACTGATTAATAACTCTAGAAAAATTACTCTTTGATTTTGATAGACCAAAAAATATAAGACAAAATGACAACAAATTGACTGATAGCTGGTTAAAATCTCTCATTAACCACGCCTTTTCTACGAAATTAATTTTGCCACTTAAACATCGTTCCTTATTTACCATAAATATATATTTTGTCAAATGCTTATACATGTAAATGAAAGAAAAATATATATTGATAAATCTTATTTAAGGACAGTAATTGTTATTTCCTTGAAGCGTATTTTTCAACATATTTTGGGGATTGTGACTTGATTGATGACTTTATTAAAGCTCTTCAGAAGTACACTTCGACAATAGCTATCAATTTATGTATTATTATTGTCTGAAGGTTGAACCAATACCAGGGTAAGAATAGGTATGATTCAAAACACTATTTTTCGACTTCATATTTTTCAACCGCTAGCGACGTTAAATGATGAAATTATTATCCAGCTATAATTGAATTAGATTGTTGATTTGAATTTTTCCTTCACAAGATAATTGACTGTTTTGTGTATCTAAACGCTTATTTACTGTCCCCCATACAGTGGATCTTCTGTCCGATTATTGATTATACATTGTATATTTGCGACAGAATTGTGTTTATGAAAAACAAAATTTCAACTCAATACCTTTAAAAGGCTCCATCTTTTTTTTGTGTGACCGTTTTTGTGTGACCGTTTATCAGAGCATGCAGATTAAATATTTCATTGACCACTCCATTAACTTAAATGATATCAATGGGCGATTTTAGCTTGTTTTGGTAAATTCTTGCTGTAGGGGTTACCCAAAATTCAAAGTCCAAAATTCAAAAGTCTAACACCGACTAAACTACGAAATACTGTACCTTCTACCATCAATCCAGGGAAGCTAAATTCGCTGATTGTTTCGACCTTTTTAAAATGTATCTTCTATGAAATACGTATTTCTACCCACCTTCTTGTTCGTCCTCTACGATAAAGAGTTCGTACTCGGCGTAAACACTCTCTCGATCCCAATCTACCATTTCTACTCGAAGACTGTAGTGACCCTGGTTTGTGATGAGGTGGATGTTTTCTAGACCAAGCCAGTGCTCGCCGAAAACTCCTGAAATAAAACCCAAATTTCAGAAATGGTGATTAAGGAAAATCTATAACTTAACATTCCTTTGAAACATGAGTGGCATTTTTAAATTTAAATTTTAAAAAAATTAAATCGAAATTTAAAAATCTTCTTAAATAAGACCAACATATCACATATCATCATCGTTGTATGGACCCTTTTTCGATCAGTTTTTTACAATTTTGAAACACCCGAATCCATGTTTATAAACACACACATCGGCTGCATCAGATGAATCTTTATGTCCCTTTCTTTGTCAAATTTTCATTTTACGATAAAACGCAGGTTTGCCGAGAATGCCTTAACTTTTTCATGAACGACACATATTTAACTGTTTACCCTGTCCGAAGCCCTTCTTATAGTCGGCCCAATCCCGAAAGAAATCAGTCCGCCCGTCCTGGCGTCTCTGAATGGTCGTCCATCCGCCATTCTTCATGTCGCACCACACTTCGATGTCCGCCTTGGCGCCCTTGGGTCGAATTTTCATCGCGGTGTCGCGTTTGCGGCCCGCCATGTAGTGGTCAAAACAATCTGTGATTTGGTTAGGAGATCATAGTTTTAAATGTGTGCACTATTAATTATAGTGTATATATTATTAAAATTAAAGTTTATAGATTTATTTACGAATTATGGACGCATAGATGAGTACAACATTTAATCATTTAGTTGAGGTTAATATGCTTATTAACTTGATAGCATGTAGACTATTCCTTTAGCATCGTGATTATTCCATGATTAGTCTAAAATCATAGTGAGTAAAATGTTATGTTATACTTCATATTAGATTAAAAACTTTGAAATCCATATGTATTTTTAAGCAAATAACATTAACGGTGTTCACCCTTATTATTTGTATAGCCTTCATCGTAGTATTTCGGTTCCGGTGGCCCTGCAGATTTCTTAGTCGTGGTCTTTGTACTACTTCCTTCACCACTGCTACCACTCGCTTTCGGCTTAGCTGCTTTCGTTTTCGTTTTCGCTTCTCCTTTAGTCGGCGATGCACTGGACTTGGATTTTGTCTTCGTTTCAGATGTTGATGACTTTGTTTTAGACTTTTCAGTGGAAGGAGATGCTGAGTCTTTTGGTTGGTTGCTTTTGCTTTTACTTGAAGCTTTGCTAGAAGCGTTGGGTGTATCAGTTTGTTTTGATTTGCTGGATGTGGAGTCTTTAGTGGATTTCGTATCAATTGCCTTTCCTTTGGTAGACTTAGTTTGCTCAGGTGTATCAGCTGCTGGTTTGGATTTCGAATCCTTGGATTTAGTTGGTTGTTTTGAGCTTGACGCTGGTTCACTGCTCGATTTAGCTTTGGCTGATGTCTCTTGTGTCTTCTTTGTTGTTTTCTTTGTTGATGGTGACTTTGTGCTGTCCTCTTCTTTTGGTTTTACAGTTTTCTTTTGTGGCTCACTAGTTTTCAATTTGGTCGCGCTTGGTTTTGATTTTGTGGAACTAGTTGCTCCTGTTTTCTTGTCGCTCTGTTTTCCCTCTTTTGGTGTTGAGGGTGTAGGTTGTGACGGTTTAGCTTTTTGTGAATCGGTCAATTTTGTTGCTGATTTGGATTTGCCTTTCGGCTGACCATCCGTAGGTTCCGGCACTGTCGTTTTGGGAACGGTACTCGATTTCGCTTTAGTACTTGTTGCTTTTGTCTCTGTTTTTTTTGTTTGTGCTTTGTCAGTCTGCTGCGTCGTTTTTGTACTTGATTTCGAACCGTCCTTTGTTGGAGCACTTTTGGTGGTATTAGTCTTTGTTGCTTTCCCACTTGGTGTACCACTTGTTCCTTTAGCGCTCTTTAACGCATCAGCTTCCATTTTAGCTTTATGAGCTCTCTCAGCTTCTTTCCGCTTTTGTCTCTCATCATTCGCCTTCCGCTCCGCCTCTTGTGCAACAGCCAAAGCCATTTCGAGCGTTTCCCTTTGTCCAAGTTGCTCGCTGGAAATGTCTTCGATTTTATTCAATAACTGTGACATGGTTGCTGTTTGGTCCATCATTTGTTGACGAAGCTCATCGTTTTGTTCCTCTAAAAACCGCGATTTCTGCTGTACATTGTGTAGATAGACGGACTGGTCTTGGATCACGGACATGAGTTCGAGTATTTTGGTTTGGTGAGCTGATATGGCATCCGTCATGTCATTGCGAAAATCGACAGGATAGTCCATTTGTTTGCCTTCTTCACTGGTCTGCTCCCGAAATGACACTAACTCATCTGATGTGAGTTGCTGATTTTCTGCTAAACGCTCATTTTCAGTTTTGATTTGTTGGAAACTGTGATCAAGCCTTAATAGTTCATTCTCAAGCTTTAATATGTGGTTTTCCAGTTTTGAATAAGAAGCTGTAGTGTTGCTCTTGCTAAGATTCTCTGCTAGAAGCTGGTTTTCTAGCTTCAACAACTGCATCTCTATGAGCTGTATCTTTGCTTCATATGTAGTTTTTCTATCATTTACCAAGTCTTGTATCTTTCGAAACTCCTCTTCATATCTATCGGCTTTGATTTTCTCTTGAGTCTCTTCACTTAATACTTCTGGTTCACCTGGTTTGGCATACATATTTTCCTTCCGTCCGCAATCGTCATGACTTGCTTTATCACAGAATTCTAATGTTTCTAGCGCTTCTGGTATTGCATCTTGTGGTGGCGTTTTCAAATCTATATCGTCATCTGCAACCGGCTCCCCAGTTTGCTGTGTCTTTGTTGCATCATCACCAGGCTTGTCCATATCCTCTTTTGCTTTGTTCTTGGTATTTTCGGATTGAGCTTTGAGTTCCTTGAGGCTAACAATATCGTCGTCCATTTCTATTGATCGTTCTTCGGTTAGCGGTTTGGAATCTTTGGTAACAATGGGTGACTTTACAAGACCATCGTCATTTATTGGGTCTTTTTCGTCTTTTTCAAAAGCCTCATTATTTTCGTTTTGATCTTGATCCTCCCTCTTCTTTTTCGGCTTTTTCCCCTTCTTTGGTTTTGTTTCTTCGCCTTCCTCCTGAGAACCTCCAGCCTTTTTCTTTGTCTTCTTAGTTTTCTTCGTTTTTGCTTTTGTTAAATCATCTCCCCCTTTAGTTTTAGCACTATCTTCAGCAGCATCTTTGTCGTTTATTTTAAGTTTTACTGTGGCATCTGGGTCTTTCTCTTCTGTTTTTGACTTGCTATCACCTGTTTCAATTTTATCACTCTCTATGGTTTTGGCATCATCCGATATATCTTTTTCGTTCGACTTCATTGTCTCTTTTTCTTTGTCTTCTTCTGCTTTTCCTTCCTCCTCTTCTTCCATTTCCCCGCCCTCTTCTGCCTCTTCCTCCTCCTCCTCCTCCTCCTCCTCTTCTTCTTCTTCTTCTTCTTCTTCTCCTTCATCTTCATCTTCATATTCTTCTTCTTCTCCCTCTTCTTCGTATTCCTCTTCTACCTCATTTTCTTTTTCTTCTTCATCTATGGCTTCCTCTTCAACGGTGTCCTTATCGTCTTTTACTTCTTCCTGTTCCTCTCCTTGTCCTACAATCTCCTTCTCATCAACAATGTCATCTTCTTCTATGTGTCCCTCTACGTCATAATCCTCTGATTCCTCTGCATTTCCGGTCTCGTCCAATGTGTTTGCATTTGCACCCTCATCCTTTTCTATCGCTTCTTCTTCTTCTTCTTCTTTTCCCTCTTCTTCATATTCCACTTCCTCTTCATCCTCTTCGGATATATCTTCATATTCTTCCTCCTCTTCTAACCATTCCCCATCGGCATCATCTGCCTCGTATTCTGTGTTTTAAAAATAAACGGGCTGTCATGTAATTATTTGTGTACCTTTATATGCTACATATATAGTATAATATATGAAATATCAATTACATATTTCCTCGAATTTTTTTTTCGTTGACTCAACAAACACGTTTAAATAATTTAAAAAATGTTTATCATTATCTTTTTTAAAACTATACACATGAACTATATCTTATGATTATGACAAGTTTTTAATATCGATAATTTAATACTATAATCGTGTTGCTATAGGAGACATGTAAATTTTCTAGGTTTCACATAGCATTACATGATATCACCTTTCCTGCAACGCCTATCAATATCAAATAATCATGTTCAAATTTAGAAAGAACTTATTTTGAAATTTCCAAACAAGTTTGTATATACCTTCCTCATCTTCATATTGACCATCTTCCTCATAATCTTCCTCTTCATCATAATATTCGGCCTCATCTGCATATTCATAATCTTCATCTGCATATTCATCATCCTCATTTGCATATTCATCTTCATCTGCATAATCTCCCTCATCTGCATATTCCTCATCCCATTCCTCGTCTTCGAGAGAACCAACATTCCTGAAAAAAAAATAAAAAAAAATAATAAATAATCCTTCGAGTAATCGTACCTGTACAAATGCGAATGGAGTTGGAAGGACTATGTTGCTTGTCGGTCCATTTAAGGAGCGTTCACCGGGAACAGGCCGAAAAAAGCTCGAAAGCCTGTTTGTTATGTTTGATACCGATTTCACTTGAAGAAAAAAGCGCATAATCCAAAAACGCAAAATATGCGTTTTTTTTCTTGGAGTGAAATTGGTATAAAAACATAACAAACAGGCTTTCGAGCTTTTTTCGGCCTGTTCCCGGTGAACGCTCCCTTAATGTTCGGCTCATTTTTTTCAAAATAATCAAAACATTTTTGTTGGATTGGCATATATCTTTATATCATCTCATCATCCCCACACAATACGAAAATGCAATAACAAATATACAAGAGAAAATAGGTACCTAAAATTAATCTTAATTATTAATTGTTCAATTCATTTAAAATATCTCAAATGTTTGATTATTTGATTATTTGCATTATTATTTTCCTTGTCATGGTGAAACTTTTATACAAGATTGGTGATAAGTTAATTTCGGCCATAATTACATTCATTGTCCATTAGGAAATGGTGATTCCTTACGGTAAATATGTATGGTATGGAGATAAACTGGTTATGTACATGTATGTGCATGCAACGTGAATTAGGTAAATTTAGACATAAATCATGAAATAAATATTACTATATTCTAGAAATGAAGAGCGTCATCGCAATAGCGTTGCTACAGCGATAAGGACCCGCCCAAAGCGTGTTCTATCTAATCTCACGGTGTAACTGCTAAAAGTGAAGGTTACAGTATGACCGGCAAGTTTGATATAATTTATATCTACCCTACAAATGTGGCACATGGTATGCTTATGTACATCAATCATGTACAGATGTGCATACACATGTAGATTCGTTGAGTCGATGAATTAGATTTGTCGGTAAACTATTCCGAAATGAATCTTACGAAATCTATTTCGTCAGATGACGTTGCAACGTTCCAGTGTTGGATCGGAAGTGACGAGAAATGACGTCCGAAAATAGTACTAGACCTATTGAATATCTACGCTCATTAAAATATTGAGCCATGCTTTTTTTATTTCGTTAGGAACTAGAAAAATAGTTTTTTTTTCTCTCATAATATATTTTTATTAAATCTATTCTAGAGTATATGGATGCCCATGAAACAATAATGATATGATAATTGAACTAATACATATATACGATATCACCTACATATATTTTTTAAATTTGCAAACGTATGCTATTGTGAATGGTGCTTCAGATCAATCTCTAAAATGAATTGCATCTTATTTTATTTTTAGCTATGACTTGAATGATATATCATGTGATTGCATCACGTTATGCAACGTGGTTATTACAGCTTGTATTTCGAAACTATTTATAATTCTTATATTGCTGTAAAGCGTATGTGTTACCTTGAAATATCAAACAATCCTGCAATTAGAAAGCAACTAAAAGTGGGGTAATTACATAAGACGGGGGCTCATAAGAGTGTTGTGTTGAAAGGCATTAATATTCTTTAAAAGCATAAATTCAACTTTAGGGTGTATATAATGGGAATTAAAAAAAATCAAGCCTAGACGAGACTCGAACGCGGGGCCTCTGGCACCGCTAGCTAACGCCTACACCATTGGGCCAGGGTGTGCTCATGCAACTAGCACTACTTATTAACATATTTATAACAATCGATTTATCGATCGATAAAATTGCAAATAGAGATAGGCGTCGCTGATGCTCAAACATAACTGCTAACATCCAAATGGTGCCGTTCTTAGATAGTATACGCTCAAAATTGCTTTTTTTACTAACCACTCAAATTGTAAAGTTGACGCAATTTGACGTAAAGTGGGCGATAAGTCGAAAACGAGGCTATAGTGAAGACGTTAGGAATTATCACACTCTAGCTTTTTTCTTATATGTTCTTTATACAGGTATGTAATAAATAATGCAAACGAAAGTATGTTTACTAAGGAATATTTTCAGAAGTTACATAACATCGAATAAACGTTTTTGTAACCTTCAAATGTATCCCAATAAATAACATGAGCACTGAAATCACATATTTATGGAGTGATACGGATTGATGAACCATGATGTGTGTGAACTTTCAGTTAAACCATTTCGAACCTAACAACTCCAACTGTTGAACGATTCAACTAAAACGTGTATGTTCGTGTATACGATTTTTCCAAGCGGCTAAAGGCCTATAACAAACGGCTGAACACCTAAACGCCTCAGCGAAAAACTCGTAAACGAGAAAACGAAAACTCGTAAACGACATTTTTAAACGAAAAAAAGTTATCTTGTTGGGTATGTATGACAAAAGCTGTTCCAACAGCATAACGAACCATATCGATTTTGGCCCGCAAAAAGACGTCAAGAACACTTTCATATAATATACCAAATACCAGATTCAGATTCAGATTCATAGTTTATTCGTTATACTACAGTATAATTCGAATACAAAAGCATACATATATAATTTTGAACATGGTTATAGATGTCATGTAATAAGGTACGTATATAAAACGAAACAATATCATATTAGTTACTGCCTTTTCTTTAACATAGAGAGAAACTATAGAGTTATATATACTTTTAGAGCCTCTCTTATAAATTTTGTCAAGCTAAGCAATAGTTTACTGTTCTTAGTACTCATTATATCTAGAACTTTACAAAAATTAACATTTCTTCTAAAATTATTCGGTATATATTTAATCCTAAGCTCTTCAAAACGTGGACAGATAAATAAGAAATGGTACTCGTTTCCAGTTTCATTTAAATTACACATCGTACATTTTCTAAGTCTTCCCGGAATAATAGGTCTTACATATCTCAATTTTTCGACTTCTAGGGGGTGGTTTGACGTTCTAAATTTACACAAAATTATCGCTAGCGTAGTAGGCAATGTTCTAAGGTACTTTTCTCGTTCGAATTTTAGTTTGTACATATTATAAAGATCACATTTTGACAAACTCGATATACGTTCACTCCATGACTTTAAGAACTTGTTTTTCAAACGGAACTTAACTATTCTCTTAATACTAGATATCTTAATGACTGGTTGACCCAGCAAAGGTTCTACTAAATCTAAGTCTATCAGATAACGTAACACCCCCGCTAGCCACCTAAAAAGCGGACAAAAAAGAAAGTCCCCAGCAACGTTTTTTAACCTAGGGTCAAAATTAGGTCATAAATGCGAAATATTTTTATATATTCTAGAAGTCTGGTATCTCTTCTATCTATGTACGAAATTTGAGAAAGAGGAATGAACAAATAAAGGAAGTATAATTAATTTAGTAACAGTGGTGTCACTTTCAAAAACTGCAAAATATCTCTTCTGCATAGAAATGTTAGTCTACACTTAGGCGAATATGTGCGCTGCTTCTTATGCCCTTATATGTCTTTTAGTGTTGCCCCTTGCTGAATAGCTGAATAGCGTCTCTCACATAGCACACTCTAGGCATACACATATTCGCCTAAGTGTAGACTTCTAACAATTCAGAAGATATATTTTGCAGTTTTTGAAACTGACACCACTGTTACTAAATCAATTATATTTCCTTTATTTGTTCGTTCCTCTTTCTCATATTTCGTACATAGATAGAAGAGATACCAGACTTCTAGAATATATAAAAATATTACACCTTTATGGCCTGATTTTGATCCTAGGTCAAACAACGTTGCTGGGGACTTTCTTTTTTGGCCGATGGTAGTTGTATACCCCCCTCTTAAGTGCATTTTCATCATAGCTTTGGACATTGTTTTGGCGAGCGAGGTGCCTTCCATCCCACGTAGTTTGGCCAAATAGCAAATAATCCTTGTGATAATGACAATTTTAATCGGCATTTCGCCAGTCTCCCCGTATAACATGGGTTTTGGGGTACTGTTATTAAGTTTGAGTATAAACCTTATATATTTTAGGTGCAGGTTTTCTATCATTTCTAGATGTGTCTCGCTAAAGCCCCAAACCTCGCAGTTGTACATGTATGTAAGTATGGGCGTAATCAGTTTGTGGAATAGATCAAGTTGAATGTCTAAGGGGAGCTCTAGTTTTCTGGATTTTTTAATTAGTGAGAACATGGCTTTCTCACCCTGGGTAATTTGTTTGTCGATTGCGGGCTTGACAGAGCCATTCGCACGTAGAATAGTCCCTAAATAACAGAATTCATTGACAATTTCAATACTTTTACCATTGTACACAAAATCTTTATTCGCTCTTGACCTTGACCTTTCGAAAATGGTAATTTTAGTTTTATCTATATTTATTTTAAGCCTCCATTTCGACCAATATCTTCTCAATCGGGATGCGATTGATATAGGAAAGGTTCGAACGATTGCGGGCTTGACAGAGCCATTCGCACGTAGAATAGTCCCTAAATAACAGAATTCATTGACAATTTCAATACTTTTACCATTGTACACAAAATCTTTATTCGCTCTTGACCTTGACCTTTCGAAAATGGTAATTTTAGTTTTATCTATATTTATTTTAAGCCTCCATTTCGACCAATATCTTCTCAATCCGGATGCGATTGATATAGGAAAGGTTCAAACTTGATTTGAATATTAACCACATCAAATCGTGATAGCAATCAATATAAGTAACTATAAGTATGTATTGCCGTTAATTTGCTATTTAGGAATGCTGAATAAAAAAATCGTAAATAGCAGACATTTTTTCTCCTAAGTGATATGCTTCAGTCAAAAATCATAAATATTTCAACAAAAATGTTGGGGTTGCACCAAGTTATACTCTACATAATCTTCTTTTATTAGTATATGGTTAACCTGTGATCTATTTGTATATCTTTGATCTTAGTAACTTAGTAATACATGAAGTATGTAGAAGTTCCATCTTATTTTAAAATAAAAACTATTTGTCCTCAATAACTTTAACCTTTCAATTAACGAAAATAAATCACTCATAGGTCTACTAAAATTAGACAACACGCCTTTGACATTTGACCCATCGTTTAAAGGATGAAACAAAAATATGGCTAATCAAAATAAGCGGCGGTCTAATTTATTCACAAATATAGGTGAAGGAGGGTATTTCCTACCTTGTTGAGGTTAGCCCTAGACAAAGAAGGGCAAGTAGCAATACTTTGAAATGTTGTGTCATCCTTTTTATCTTTTCAGAAAATAAGTTGGAAGTTGTTGATACTGTATACTGTTTTAATGCCGCTAAAATGTGTTATTTTTAATGTTGCTAATTCCCAGAACCCTGCAGCTATTGTAAGATAATATCCTTTTATACGTTAATTTGCTAGTTTTGCTAAATTTTGATTATTTCATTTTTGTATGCGTGTTGTTGATGATGCAACCCTTCATTACTTTTCCCTTATCCGATGTACTCGGTCAAAATATTGTATTTTTGATTTTTTTCCCCATTAAACTACCCTATGGTTTTATGTAAAACATCAGATTTGGCATCGATTGAACTATGGGTAAAACGCGTTTGAAAATCAATGGATACTGCAGGAGATAACAAACGACATATGGGGAATCAAAAGCAATAAAATCGGGATTATTGACTTTGAAAACTCAAACAGCGGCATTTTGCAATTATTCAAATACTCGTAGCTATAACACGTGGTCATGTATCAGAAGTGTCCTATCGACTATTGAAATACGATAAACATGTTTCATCAGTTTTTTTTGTCGTTGAAAGAAAAAAAGATGTTGTTAGCTTCTTCGTTTTACATGTAGTTACGAGAGGTGTAAATTAATTAAATTCGTGTCACAAGATTATGTGTTATCTGCTGACTGCAACGTGTGTGTTTTGAGCTTTGATTTGATGTAAGAGTTCTATCGCAAAGTCAAAATTGGGATGCAGTATTTTGAAAACAACTATTAAAAAAATGCTGAATTTTTAAATAGAACTTTAGCGGTGCATTTACTTATTATAATATGTTATTGAGTATTTAAGAATGTGCAAAGAAGTAAAGATGATATATCGTTTTATTACATATGTAATAAACTACATCCTAGAGAAAGTCTCTAATCAAATCGTACTCTAATTCCATTGATTCAATGTATTATTATACTGTAATAAGTTGCATATTGAACGAAAGGAAAATGCTTTGACGTAAGACCTAACATAAACAAGATGTTAATTGTATCATATGTTTATTTCAATTGATAAGTATTTTCAAGATAATTGCACATAAATATCAATGAGCCTTTTTCTACATTTGCAGGGTTATAAATACGGTCTACAAAGGTTATTCTCATATTACTGACCCAGTATAATATCACACACTGACAAAGAAAAAATCGTATTCATCCTTAGTAAATCCATGCTGTTAATCACAAGTAGCGATTGATATGAAAACGTTCCCTGCATCACAATATTTGCTTATTAAGATAGTCACGTCAATAACGCCTGAACATAACAATTTCATATGCAGTAGTAAATATATCACAAGAAGTCAAAAAGACGTTATTATTTCGTCCTTAAAACATGTTTCCAAACGTGGCTTATACCAACCTTGAGGCAGGGTCCGAAGTTTTTGTCGGACAGATTTAATATAAAACCAAATGACCATGTTCTTTCAGAGAAACATACATGTAAGAACGCGACAAGGTAGGAACTTATATAGCCCGATGGCTATAAATACGAAAACCTAAGAAAAGTAAACAACATATATTTATAATTTATACAAAATCATTTCTTCTGGGTCATGGTCTGCAAACCTGGCCGATTGGATTTACAGCGAAAACTTTTTTAATTATCTAAATTTTATAATCTACATAGAAACGCCCAATACGTTTCACGTTAATTCTATATGTTTATGACAACAATAAATAAGAATAAATACTAATGCACATAAATATTTACAATTCGTCAAGACAAGCTTTTAATTCAATTAGTCTAATGTTCATCACAGATTATCAACTTTAAAAATAATACTGAGCGTAAAACGACCTTGCGGCCTAAATGCAGACATGTTTCAATTTCCAAAAGTCTTTGTCCTTCAATAGCAGATTTAAATGATAAATAGGGTGCAATTATCAACGATTCGACACCGCCCCCTTCATTCAGTCATTTTTCACAACTTGTTTAAGCACACATCATCTTACATATTTTCAGTCAAGTTGCCTATGTAAGCACAATGTACTGATTTCCCTGATTTAAGGAATGTTAACTTAAGTTCGATCACATTCATTGCGGTTCCGTTTGATCTCAGACATCAAGCAGCATCTTCAATTATCACATAGATAGCCCATTCAATAATCAAGCGAGATTAAAACCTAACCCTAAACGAAACTCTGTTGCGGTATAGTGTCACCTTGCCATAATATTTTTGCTGTCTCATGTGAGTCACGATTTCCAGGCTTCTACAACATTGTCGTGACCATGACTCAGGCCTCTTATCGTCGCCAACTGACGTCACATAAATCAGTGGTGTTTCAACATATTACACTATACATTGTACATGTATATGTTTTGGACTTATATGTGTTTATGTTCACTTAAGCAACGGTAAGTTCACTATCATATAAGCTGTGCAGTTCAATCTCGTAGCATTTCGCTATGCGCATGTTAATTATTCGCAATTGCAGCAGCTGCCTCAGTGTAAACGTTTTTTTTTAAACGCGGGTACGCTGTTCTGAAAACTTCGTTTGTCGTTCATTGACGCTGAGTTACGCCTTAACGCAGAAAAGCGGTTTAGGTCGCACATTGTCACTCAATGCCATCGCATGAAGAGTTTTGCGAGGTGAGTCTTGTGAAACGCATTTTGCTAAGCTCCTCACAACCTATATCCTGTTGTTGCGTTTTCGCAGAACGCGGGTTAAGCTCTTCACATAACCTTCAAGTTATGTTGCGTTCTTGTCGTCCTTGCGTTCAATGTCTTTTTGTGTCCATATATCACAATATGTCGTTACTTCAGGGCTTCTTGCTTTTCTTTTCGTATTTCACCATACCAGCCAGGGCCTCCAGCGCCGCCGTCACGCCCTCGTTTTTCGTAGCGCTCGTGCCGTGCACTTGCCACTTCCGGTCTGTGATTTTGCGCATGCCCAGTGCCTTGATTACATCACGTGGTTTCATGGCGCCTACAACATAGGAATGAGAGTTATGTATAAAGATATTATAGTGGAGATCACATAAGAATGTTACATATTAAGAGATTATAGTGGAAATATGCGGTGATTAATACAGTTAGTTTCGATTGCACTTATGCTGTCAGACTAGTCACTGCAGTGGTATATGGGAATGCATGTAGGTAAAACACCTGCGATATTGGAAATTCAAATGCAGTTATGAATATATGTCATAACTTGAGACGACCTGTGAAGCATTTCCGTATACGGTATCAATTTTGATTGCTTGTCGTTGGTATCTATCATGAACACTCCCTAACCTTACGACGTCATAATGTTACGGTATGTATTGGTAATAAAATATGATACACTACACTTAAGTGCTATGTTGTTTCTAGGGCATGATAGCAACTGCACTGTTATGGCAATATTGGGTTGTGTGACGTAAAATGAAGCTAGCTTTATCTTTAAGTCACTACATATAAGGCCAGAACTTTCCCATCAGATATACGATATGTATCGTATTATCACCCTCTTCATTAGATTGATTAAGCAAAACATCCGGTACAGCTTTTTATCTTAATACGATTGATATGATAATGCCATATGCTTAGTGCATTGACAATATGTCTTTGTTTTCCCTTTTATTCTAGTTAAAGATTCAAACGAATAATGCAAGCAGATGCTACATTTAAAAAAGGAAAGATGTCCCTTAATTCTCCTTAACTCATGCATTTTCCCATCCGCCTATATCAAACACGGATATAATTCACAAAATACATCTTATTTATTAAATCTTCATCAAAATAAACCCTCCGAAGAAGCAACTAAAGCCACACTGACGCATGTGTTTATTGCAGTTAATGAATAGTAAGCTGCAGTTGATTTTTATGATAATAAGACTGCAACAATAGGTTTGAATAATGAAAACAAACCGCTTCATTATTTAGCCAACCCTTCATATATATTTTCGCAAAACAATTCTTAATAATATTTTGCTAATTGCAACAATAAGACAGGACAAATCCCTAACCAATATCATCCGCATCGCTATGAAAACAATATCCTTACAACATAATTCCGAGTTGCGATGGAAAACAAAAACTGTTGCTATGCAAAACAAATGTTATTGCTATGCAAAACAAATGTGGATGATATGCGAAACAAAAGTGGTTATTCTGCAAAACAGAAGCAGCTGCTATGCACAGCAATCGATTTTAACTAAGGATAACACTCACCAGGCATGTCTTGTTTGTTGGCCATGACAACGAGCGGCACATCGGACATTTCCGGGCTGTCGAGAACAGCGAACAGTTCGTCACGTGCTTCGTCGAGCCGATGCGTGGCGGTGCTGTCGACTACGAAAACCAGTCCTGGAAAAAAGAAGACATTATTAAGGTTTATGTGATAAAAACTTGATTTGAACAGATGAATAGAATCAAAATAGATTAAAACGAATCCGAATCGAAATTGGTAATTTCAGCATATTGCAGCAATAATACCTTATTTAGTAATTTTGATTTGTCGGATGAAATTATATTTTTATGAGGTAAGAGTGGATTTTCAATGTGGACATTTTAATGTCATAATATCTTAACAATAAGAAATGGGTGTGCTTCAAATTTTATTCGCGTATTGCACGATTTATGAACGTAATTAAATAATGTTTATTTTTGTTGTTCAAAACCCTTTGATGTCGTCGACATGCCATATAAGGATATCTAAGGCAATGAAGGCTAAATCTTAAGCGATTTAAATTTACTGTAATTGAAAGCTTAAAAATACTTCACAAGATTATGGTTTTGTTATAATGGCGACACTCTTGAATCAAAATTCATTCTTTGTCTCGTGGCATGCAAAGGCATTTATACACGAAGGTTACAGTAATAAATTCGGCCTTCTATTTCTGTCTCATTTGTGGGAAGCAGACAAAATAGCAATCGAGTTTCAACGCCCTAGGATTACAAGTTTGCCTTTTATCGCCCCCCCCCCCCCCCCCC
>LQRL01103223.1:1684-17884 GCA_001703475.1 Hydroides elegans
GAGAAGCAGCTATAAGCTATCCGACTAAATTGCTTCTTAAATAATCCATTATGTTTTTAGAGCTATACGTCCTAAGTACAAACATAACCTCGTTTGAATCACTAATTTCAAGTAAAATAAGTAATAATTTTAAAGCAGGGCGAGCAAAGAAAACGTGTTGCTTTCGAGCGAGCAACAAGCAAAGTGACAAAGGATTTTGAAAAAAAGGTAGTTACGTTTAGGGCATAGGGATCCAGGGACACGTGATTGGTTGTATTTGAAATTTGAATCCAAACAACAGCTTAGGTCAGTCTCCCGAGCCCCCCTAAAAAGCGATAATTACAGGAGGTGAGACAAGATACTTGTTTGACATAAGTGCATTAAAGCGTGGATGGAAAACACACAGATGCCACCTATGCTTGGGCGACATAAACAACAATAATACTACATGTATTATTAAAACACTAGTGAGTTTGTTTTCCAGATATTATTTATAGTCCATTGCAGAAACGTACCTTGATCATTCAAAGACATGATGTTTTGAAAACTAGGACCATAATCATATCCAGTGAGCCTTAGCTCCGTATAAACATCCTTCGTGTCCAGTGGTAGCGACAATTCAGCTTGTCTTTTTTCATGGCCAGGCTGGTCACTGCTTTCGTGATGTGTGATGTGAACTTTCAGTTCGTGAATTTTCCCTGATGCCATAAGTTTCCCATCATCTATCAAATAAATAACACTTATTTCGCTTTCATAATATTTTTCCTTGATCAAATTTATTTAAGGCCTTAATTATTATCATTTCATCATGCAAAAAAATAGCATAGAAAAACTCATGGAAAGTGATTAGATGATAATTAAAAAGAATGAGCGTACCTCTTTGGACTTCAAAGGTTCCTTCTCCGGGTGAGAGACTAACATGGAAACTGTGTTTCGTGTTTTCGCCAAGCATAGTTTGTTCATGTATTTCAACATCTTCAATGGTGACTGGAAATGCGTCAAATGGTACGTTGTGAACTTCAGCCTGAAATATTTGATTAATTATTTTTTTTAGATAGAGGACTGTGGTATATACATAATATTTGACTTATTTATTACAACAAAAAAAGTATTTATATCAAATATTACAAAAGGTCAGCCCACGTCAGCCAGCCACATTGATCCCCTTACTATGTATTCATTTAGAGTATACCAAAACTGGAAATTCCATCCGATATACATCAATATCCCAAAAATGATGTTTTCATGCTCTTTTGTAGAGCTATTCCATGTTGAACCTTAAATTATCTAAGCATTTCATATAAAAATTAACCGAACGTCATATTTAACAATTTAAAATAATTCAATTCATACCAAAGCCCGCCAAGCAAAGACGACGTATCCCATTGTTGGGAAGATGGCTTTTCCAGCGACATTGTGTTCGAGAAGATAAGCATCCTGTCCGGTATTTCCTGTGTCTATGGTATATGTTAGACTCTGTTTGCCTTCTGCATCTGTAATGAAAATGAAATATGACTATTTTTCTAAGGAAATACCTAAACACAACTTGAAAACGAGAAAAAGTTAACATGTACACTAGTGGAGAGCTGTATAAATTGGAGCGACCGGAGAGCAAGGACCCTATAGCAAGGATCCTAGTAATATTGTGATAACAACATTATCATGGTATTTGATCATAATATGATGATTTACCAGCAAGCAGATCCTTATTCTGTGGAACAGGCCACGATTGCGCATGGTCCCATTTGAGCAGTGGGGGTATCATTGGTGTTTCAACTGTGACAGGGAATCGCACTGGCGGATATAGCTTCATTGTGTCCAAGTTCATGCCTGCCATGTAGAGTCTAGAAAATTCGAATTATATAAGGATGTTAATGAATTTAATCTTGCTTGTAGCAAATATAATCTAGTTCAATGGAATTAAAGGAGGAGGATCTTGCTTGTCGAAACGATCGGTGTTACAGTCGTCTCCTATATATTCAAGTATTTCATCTGTGTGTCCCTGGTAAAAATTTCCTGTATCTGCGCCTTTTGAATACATCGAATATTGATGTGAATAAAATGGGCGATAAGTGTGGGCATAAAATATGATTATAGTAAGGATTCGAGGTGTTGACTAACCATCTTAACTGACTTCAAAGAGAATAACGTAAATCACTTACTGTCCAAGCGACGTAAACATATACTCCGGCCCCGCCACCTCCTTCGTCATTAACGTAGCAAACGCACATTTCGGACTGAGTGTCCTTTTCAGAATCGCCTGCATTAAACCCCTCGGTCCTATCTCAATAGTTATAGCATTGAGCGGCACATATTGCAGTGCGTCGTAGAAAAGGACTGGGTTAGTCATATTGTTGATGAAGTATTCGGAGCTGCAGGTTAAAGCAATGGCTTCGTCCCAGTCACATTCTGGAACGGAACTGGTGATCCAACGGGAACTACGGGGTTTGTCTTCGGTGATGATCTATTAAAAAATGATTTGGTACTGATTCAAAATGGAAAATTTGATAATGTTATGCTGTAATGGACTAATATTTTTTTAGTCGAAAACATGTCGTAAATGAAGATTTCTTCAGCAGTGAAGTTTCTTTTTAATACACTTCATTCAACTTTGATAGGAGGAGTAGTTGGTTTGCGAAATGTTCACTTCAAATTTGAAATATCAAAACGCATATGCTATTAGCTATTTCAAATCAAATAGTTTGCAAATAAAACACACATCTTTAAAGTAAGAGACCACTTTCTACCTTGGATAATTCCTCACGCATGCGCGGTACCGCCTTTTCAATCAGTTCTGAGTGGAACGCCATTCCAGAGCTGGCAACTTCTTTGGCGAACACATCTTCCTCTCTTAGCTCTTCAACGAACTGGCGAACGCTCTCGGCGGGACCTGTGGGATAAAATATACTTTGACCATGCAAAACTATGACTATATAGCAGACTACTGGCGTCAAATATTTGGTCAGGGTGTGGTTTATGAGGCGTTATTGTCAATTCTAATGTAGAACCAGTCAGATGATATTCGGGAATCATCTTGAAATTATCAAGACTTTCTGATTTATTGATTGTGAACACCACCTCCAAATATATGAAAATTAATAGAGATATTGAAAATAGTGAATTTGTAGGATACGAAATCAAGTATTTGTACGTATATTAAATGACATCTTTAATATAAGGTCGCGTTCACGCAAGCATACAAACTCGGAAAAAAAACGAAATCCGATATTTTCGAATGCCACATTTGTATAAAAACATAGCAATGAATCCCCTCTGTTCACGCAAAAATATAGGATATTTTGCGTGAACGCGCCTTACTCTACATTGTCTCTCAACTTTTATTCTCCTTCATACCTGAAATAGTAATATTATCCTCCGCATTACAACACGCTGCCGTGATATCCTCAGGACACCGATCCAATGCCTCGTCATACGTCAGACCCACTGCGGCCATAGCGCCCTCTTGCAAGTCGGCCTCGAGGCAACAACGACCCTTTGGATTTATTATTTTAAAAATAGGTTTGAAATATAAGCGTATTGTTTAATAATGATTATAAAAAATGTTTTCATGATATTAATCACTGAACCCAATGTACGTTGCCGAATTGCAACTACACTCCAAATTGCAAGAATCTCATTTCATTGTTTTCAATCGTTCATATTATAATATTTATAATATTTTATTTTTGTTTCATTTGCAACCCGTAGGTTGAATTGCGTTACAATTTAAGAATATTATACAAGATTTTTCTTATACTAAGAACACTTTGTTATACGAATATCGATCTGTGTAAGTAATCAATGTGCCAATTTGACGGCGCACCGGTGAACTCACCTGGGTTCTTTGGGCTGCCATCTTACAATTTAATTGCACACCATTACAAAGACAGATCGATAAATCCCGAGGAGCTAACATATACCGCCATATACTGTGCGCTTATATTTCAAACCTACACTAATTTGTTTGTATAATGCAATATGATTTGATAACCAAATACTGTACGCAACTATTCAGAACTAGACATATAGCAAATGTATTCACCATAAGAACGATCAAACAAGACTATTTTTAGCTGTTTTTTAATCGTTTCTAGAGTTTAGCATTGCCTAATATACCTTCCAATACGCCACGAGAATAGCTTGTTCGGCCGATAAACAACCATCAGCATAGGCCGCTGTGACTTCGCCTAAGGCGTGACCGATTATGCCGTCAGGTTGAATGCCGCTGCAGGTTAGGACGTCGACCAGAGCAATCTGTGAAATTTAAAATTGGGCAATTATTTGTCATAATGTTTATATTTCTATAGTTATAATGGCCTGGTGTCGTGTGCTTTATAGTAAATAATATGAAGTCATATAAGAGAGTGAATTAAAAATAAAACAACTTGCTCATGTATTGAATAGCTAAATAAACGTCTTAATGATCAACTAAAATATACTTATACAATGGCTAACAATAAGAGCAAGTATTAAAGTGAATGAATTAGAGGGAACCTTTATTCAATTCGTGGTTCAAATAAACATAAAAAGAGGCGAAAAAGCGGTTCGGGATCGAATCCACCCACAAGCCGCAGTCAACCTTAGGTTGACTGCGTCTTGTGGGTGGATTCGATCCCGAACCCGCTTGTTTGGCCTGCCGGACTTGTACAAAAGTTCCGAACTCTAACCATTGCACCACAGAGGACCACTAACAAAAACATATGAATTTCTGGAATATTTCAATTAAAAGGAATTAGTTAATACGTTTACCAATATTTTTGAGCAACCGAAGACAAGTCTAAATAATGAGACTCGACCCAAATCGTATATCGTAAATCAACTGGCATTAAAGGCAACGTTTATTGTGCTTATTAAAACATCAAATAAGAGCGATATACATACTATTAGGTTTAAGGGTCGTCGTAGCTATTTAATTCTATTGTGCATTTGAAGCTTTACAGGGATGTCGTGAGATTCGACGTCGGTTAAATCCAAACATTTATAACTTCATGTTACGTGTTACATTAGATGTTAGAACCCTATTCGTTTGATGTTTGTTCATAGCTCCTAAGACAAAGTTATACCGGTCACAAATTTTGCAAATAAAATTGACCAAAAATATAACCTGCTCCGTTTTTGTAAACAAAAATATCGCAGATATCAAGGGACACCTTATCAAGGATCGGTTATAGCAAACGTTTCATCAAATCAATATAATCATTTTGAAAATTGCCCAATGATAGTAACCCGCTTACCTGTATTGCAGTCACCATGACAAACACGTTTTGCACATTGTCCATCATGTTCTCTGTACTCTCATTAATCATCTTCACTAGATTAACACCATGCGGTTCCAAAGCCTTTGCGCACTTCTGTATACTCGACCGAAAGGTATCGATTTGCATCAGGTCTCGGCCCATACCTGGCCATTGGGAACCGATGCCAGCGAAAATGAACCAGATTTTGCGGTGGCTCGATCGCACGCGCTGTAAACAAGAGGAAATGGAAATTAGCGTGATATACCCAAGGGTTCAGTTTTTACAAATGCATATACACATGTAAACTAAAGATTCGATTTCAGATTTGTATTTCGATTTCAGTATTATCCTATTACGATCGTATTGAAATCATATCTTCAATTTGATCAGTCGTTTATTAATTTCCTAATAAGTTGAAAAATACATTTCATATTTTATCATAAAATATCACCTTTAGTTGGCTCATCTCATCCTCATGATTGATCAACGCAAAGCCTCTAAATGGGAATTCCGTGATTGGTTTGTTAGCGGTCGCTTGTAACAGGGTTTGCAATTCGACGTCATCAGGTTTTTGTTGCATGTATGACAATACCTTATCCAGACCCTTGGAATAGAAAAAAATATGAAAATAGATATTATATGGAAATACAATTACGAAATATATCTTGATATATAAAACTTTCAGCCTTCTCATTCGTTCCATTTGTATGCTGTGATATTCATTTAAGTCAAGAAAGACAAATCATATAACTAAATCAGACTAAATCAAACTTAATTTTTTAAATGGGTATTATATATCAAGTGCTTTATGATCTCAAATACCCCGAACCCCTATGGAACAGCGGTCCTTCAGTAGATGGGAAAAAATCGTAAAACACATGAGCTAGTTTGAAACAATCCGAAACCCACCTCTTGCGTTCGAGCCGAATACGTAAACAACCTCAGCTCATTAGCCACACCATATTCCCGCCTCTCCATACCTCCATCTTCACCATCAAACCCAACCACCAAATGAACATTCGCTCCTCCGAATCCAAACGAACTTATCCCGATATGCTTCCCGGTCAATTGCATGTGTTCATCAACCACTTTGAGCCAGCCAGTGTGGAGAGATCGGATTTCGGGGTTGGGAGTGTGATAGTGTAGGTTCTTGGGGATGCGACGATGTTGGATGGCGATGAGCACTTTGATCAGAGATACAAGGCCTGGAAAATTGAATGACATGCATTTTATAGATCATTTGTAAACAATATCATGTATAATGTGTAAGCCCTTCAATTTAGAGAAAACGAGTATTAGTCATTTGTAGCTATCGTTCAGCCATTTAAGTTATTATTTCAATCTCAATTTTGATATGTAATTATATATATATGGCATATATCTCAATGCATTTTATATGTGTCATAAACGTTCAACAATATTATAAAAAAATGATTTTCAATCAAACGAATTTGCATGCGTATTCTTCAATTGACAATTGTTGGCATCTCTATCTACAAGAATTTTGCCAGGCTGCTGTAGAGAATATAAATAATCTTGTGAGCTGCCATACCGGAGGCTGGTTCAGGATGTCCCATATTACTTTTCGTCGACCCAATCAACAACGGTTCCTTCCGACTATAATTGCAAAACACATCGTCGATCGCCGCCAATTCCTGGGGATCGCCAACCTTTGATCCGGTGCCGTGGGTTTCGACATATGAAACGGAACCCGGATCTATGTTGCATTCCTTGTAGATGCGGTGGAGGAGTGACTTTTGAGCGCGCTTGGAGGGAAAAGTAATTGCTGGAAAAGATAAAAGAGTGTTATTAATATTTAAGACTATGAGTTGAAAGCTGTTAAATACGTTTTAAGTTTCAAAAATGAAATACAGTTCCTAGATCCAGTGCAGCGGGTTTAGAAATGGGTGCCTGGATCGACGCTGCGTTCATTGTATATGCGATAGAGGAGTGACTTTTGAACGCGTTTGGAGGGGAAGGTGATAGCTGCAGGTGATAGCAAAACACAATTGATATATGAATCAATGAATAAATCACTGTATAATTAGTGTTTTGTTTGATAAATAATTAACAGTAATTGCAAAAGCCATCGTCACTCGTAGCCTGGATCCAGTGCCGTGGGTCTCAAGGTATGAAACGAATAAGAATTACTTATCACATAAACACTTATAAATAATAATAAAATCAACAGTTTCATAGTATACTAAATCAACCATACCTCCTTGCTTATATCCATCGCAGTTATTCCCAGCATGCACCAGCGACGCATAAGCCCTGTGCGCATGCGCCCTGCGTTGCACGTACACGGCCACCGCCGCCTCACTGCGCACATATCCGGAACCGGAGGCATCGAAGGAGCGACAGGTACCATCGGTGGAGAGCATATCTGGGAAAATCATGGACTTGTTTAATTTGCATATTAACTATTATGTTTTTATAAATGTGCATTTGCAGCCAAATTGTATACGTAGCCGGAGCTGGTGGTGTCGAAGGAACGACATGTGCCGTCGGATGAAAGCATGTCTAAATAGAATAGGTTTACTTGATTATAACTAAATATGTGGGTATGTGTTTGGATACGGTTATATGCAGTGGTAACACCGTAGCTTGCCTGCCTACCTTTATTCCTTTATTCACGCTCTCGATTGCGCAACTGGGCAGTTAAAACTATCCCGACTTATCATCTTATTGGTTAGTATGAAATCATAACATATGCCATAGCGGGACAGAGGAAACTATAAGCAAAATGCTCTTTCATGTTTATGTTTATATATGAAAATTTTATCATTCCGTTGAACTAAGCATTCTATGTTAGTTGAGAACTCACTTATTTTGTTATACGGCACCGACGTATTCGGCTTGAGCAATAAATTGGTCGACGCCACAATGGCGCTGTCGCACTCTCCTCTTCGGATTGAATCCATTGCGAGATTCATGGGAGTCTACATTTCTGTTCATATGACAAAATATAATTTATATTTATATGATGAAGACCGTACAAGAGATGATCATTCAGACACACTCACTGATTTTATTATACGGCACCGACGTATTCGGCTTGAGCAATAAATTGGTCGACGCCACAATGGCGCTGTCGCACTCTCCTCTGCGAATTGAATCCATTGCAAGATTCATGGCCAGTAACGATGCGGAACAGCCTGAAGAGACGGTGTGACTCGGACCTGGAGAAAATGATAAAAGTTGTGAATGTTTGGTTAATGAATGCTGTAATTTTCATAGCTTTTTTTATTTTAGATCCTATTGGTTTTCAAAGTTTGCTTATTATTGGTTCATCGTGCTTCTTAACATTACATATTTTTTATCAGTCGTTGTTTGTGTTTTTTCATTAAGCAAAACAAAACAATATTATTATTTTCATGTTGTGGTTATAACTTTGCTTTTATGTTTTAATGATTAAATAGCAAAAAAGATCATGTAATTTCTGAGTATATTCTTTAAACATAAACAAATGACAAAACATACTTGCAATGACTTATTTTGAATGCAATTGTATAATGTCCCTACCTTTCAAATCAAAGTGAAACGCCACCCGATTCGCCCCCGTATTCAATCTACTTCCTGTGATCGCATGGCCATTTTTCGGCTCCTTGTCGCTCGACCACAGCGAGAATGCTTCGGCATTGCTGATTCCCACAAAAACGCCGGTGTTGGAACCTCGCAATGACGAGGGGTCGAGACCTGCATGAGCAAATAAGATATGGGATTTATAAGGATGGTTTTTGGTTAACAAATAGATTCTACATATGGATTTGTTGAAAAAAAACCTCAAATATTCTGATGTCTTTCATCGGGTTATTTATTTTTAAGATGTCAACAATATAGAAAGTAAAATGAAAATTATAAATTAAGGGAAATAAACTAACAAAAACAACTTATAGATGAAATAATTGCAATTAATCTAATCTTAAACTGTTATTGATTACATACATGTATGAGACATTATCGAACATAGAACCATTTGCTGTTCCAAATTCAAACATTTAAATTCATATTTGTGATTCAGACATGAAATAAACTAATCAATTGCAAATTTGATGAAGTCACCTATGTGTTTTTAAAAACATATACGTAAACAGCACTTTCGTGATGTCAATAAAAGGGACACCATATGCATTAATTCGAAACCTCATATGGCTAAGATTACCAGAACAATAAAGGTACATACAATTGTCATTTAACATCAGTTTCTCTTTGAAAACACAATGAAAGGGTTAGATCAGTGTTCCCCTACCCCACTTATTCCTGTTACATGCAACTTAAGCCTCCCAAGGCGCAGATCCAGAAAACCAGGACACGCCAATTCCATAAAATTGATGAGCGAACGGGGATGCAAAAGTGTTTTTTGCATAACATGCAAGAATAATTAATGAACTGAAGGGGCAGAACGCGCGTGGCAACCTCATTGTAACGTAATTATTGCGTCATTGGGAGAATACGGCGTTTGGAAAGCTCTATGAATCCTCTGATGTTTTCCTTAACAACGACGTCGAGCATGAAATAATACACATGCAACCCCCTAAACCTACCGGCATCCACAATGGTCTCATATGTCACTTCCATCAGGATGCGCACTTGGGGATCCATCCTCTCGGCCTCTTCCGGTCCAATGCCAAAGAATGAGGCGTCGAATTTATCGATTGTGCTCAGTTTACCATTTCGCTCGGGGAGACCGCGGATTCCTAAAAGATTATTATATTAGAATGAGGAATAAATCAGGGGAAGGTACATTATGCATAAGAAGTTGTTTTGAAATATTAAATAAAGATAAATAATATATGATTTCATATGCATGCTGTTTTACTGTTTAATTTGATGAATCAATAACATATATGTTTTTGAGAAATATCATGTATTTAATTCTGGAAAAAATACAAATATCAGGGGTGGAAATTAACGGTAGCTTTTGCTTCGGGCTACTAGATTTCGAGCCCGACGGGCTACTTGATTTTAAACATGTTTGTGTATTCAAGAAGTAATATATATATACAACAATTTCGTTTAAGTAATAATTGGTTATATCACAATGATTATCGGGAATCAGGGAATTTCGTTAAATGGACTAATTGTTATTTCATTCTTTTTCTTAAAAATATTCGCGGTTACGGCGTTCGCATTTTGTAAAGATTTCCTTACATTTTGGCTCGCGCCTTCGTTGCTCGGATATTGACTAACTTATGTTATGGTTTGTAATATAAAGTACCAGTTTCGTATAATCAAGTATCAATCTTGGTTCAGAGAAAACAAAAACTGGGAAAATTAGGGTATTTTGAAACAGGCTGGACTCACCCTGTTATTGATGTTAGAACTTTGCTAGAACACTTGTCACAAAAATGTAAGACACATCTTAGACTTCGTTGAGAGAGTACTGAGAAGCCCTTTAACGTATCTATACTAAGCGTCAAAAGTATCGAATATTATTTTTGAAAAATTCTTAGTTTAATATGAAATTCTATAATTCTTATTTTATTTGATATTATTTAAGTTTAATGTATTGTTAATACTTCCTTAAGATTTCAGAATAATTGAAAATTTATTTATGCCTAAAATAAAGACTTAAAGCATTCAGGGGTCGAAATCAAAAGTCACAAAATGCCATACCACCGCAAAGTTACATGAACCTTGCTGGTTGTCCTTTATTCAAAGTCTAACTGGTTGTTATCCGATTATTTGTTATTGCCAAAGTGTCCAAATCATATAACCATGATTTTATTAACATTTGTAAGTGTTATTTCTTGTTGTTGCAATAAACCCACGACTTTTAGAGAAAAAAGTTAATCACATAGGCCATTATACAGATTGAGTAATCGCGATTAGAAAATAGACTGAAGTTTAGAACGATTTCACCTTTCATATCCGAATGATTTTCGAGTTGCATGAGCAAGCATTTAATTTCAAGGAAATGTTGGGGAAAATATCCACTATTTCGATAAGTGTAAAATTTACAGTGAACCGAACCTAAAATGGCATCTTCGGTTCAAACAGTGAGCAACCAACCATTTTCTTAAGGTTATATTCCTGAGAATTCGTTATCGTATCCGTACAGTTTCATTATTATTTTCAAAGAAAAAAATATTATAATACTAATAACGCGTTAGAAACCCGTACATTGTATGGGAAATCGTCTGAAATTTACAACCTTGGAATCGCCAAAGTGCTATCGTTCCATCTATTGAATGTGTATTCTATTGTTTTTTCTTTTTACATTTTGACTTTTCAGTTGAGAATGATTGTAACAAGAACCCATTTTAACTGAAAAATATTTATTAAACAAATGCAATATGATTTTTAGAAGTTGAAAAATCAACATTATTGTACAGCAACCATTGAGGTATTAATCGATGAATGCAACTATAGTGCTTCAATGACCTATGCAGTGGTATGGCGTTTTGTGACTTTTGATTTTGACCCCATTGCGCTTTAAGTGATTATTTTAGACATTGATTGGTTTTCAATTAATCTGAAAAGTTCAGGACGTATCAACAACATATTTTATTATAATTATATCTAATTCGTAAAAACTAACAATATCAGATGTACCACTCAGAAATTCTCAAAAATAATATTCGATACTTTTGACGCTTAGTATATGTAATAACTTGTTACGTGGCTCGTGTACCATTTAGTTAAAGGCATGACAGTTAAAAGACATGACAAGACATGATCTGAAACCGGGCTTCTCGTGGCTCCCGATCCTTTTTTTTTTTATTTGAACGTGTTTTGAACACAAATACTAAGTATAATGTAAGACCCATTTGAGTATGCGTATTTAAAATAGTGCACGGGTAAAGTAAATCAGCGAAAATCGAGGAAAAAAAGGGAATTTGAAACTGATTACGCTTGTCACCCTAATTTTTTCGGACTACTTGATTTCCCGTCGGGCTACTGGATTTTACAACCTGGTAGCCCGGCGGGCTACTGGCCAAAAAATGAATTTCCACCCATGCAATATGAATGAAACAACTAATATTCATTTTTAAATCATCGTCTACATTTTCAAAACAATATTTTGTTTAATTTTGACGTAAATTTTAACGTTTAAAAACACTATAGAACTATGTAAGATAAATGGCATTAAATATAGCTTTTAACATTTACATTTAATAAATTTAAAATGAGCAGTAACTGTTATAGATCTGATGACTCTAAGCGCTGATATTGTGATTTGTGATTTGATTTGATCACCTGGGCCCATATGCATGAAAAATCTTACATGTCTGAGTGCACTTACATTCTAAGTTCTACATCGATATTTCTGTTAATACCTCAAATTTCTTATTGAAATACTCTGAATAGCTTAGACTCACTTTGAAAATTATAATATTAACTGTTTGATTACATAAATCTGGCCCTGAATTAAGAATTAACCTACTGACTTAGATTGTGCTATACAAGTTGAAAGTTGAAAAGTTGAAAGTTGAATTGTGAGTGCACTCAGACATGTAAGATTTTTCATGCATATGGGCCCTGATTTGATGGCTTTATTAAAAGGGACTCAATAGCTTTCATGCAGTCAACCCGATTTTTATGCAAAACAAACATTTTTTTTTCTATTCATTCCAGTTGTTTAAAAAAAAAACAAGTGAACAGTTGCACCGTTCAAATATATTCGTGGAGTCCTAATACTTTATGGTCCGATTTCTAGTTTTCAAAAGATGATAACAGTTCCTAAGAAACATCACGTAGCTTTACATTTTGTACTACATAACAACCCCTTTTGTATAACTGCAATAAACCTTGAATTAATTATGGGTTTATGATGCGCTGTTTTAGATAGAAAGAAAACATAAAATCCCAACAAAGTGACGATGTATAGGCAACATTACATACTTTTGATTATTCGATATACATGTATATGGTTTAATTAATACATAATAAACTATAAGATAAAAACTTTTTTTTTTGATGATATGATATACGATTACATCTGCCATTATAAACCATAAGACTTTTACATCAAATCTTTTATTACATGAAATAAGCAAACTACATCGTCAATTGTGATTTTCACTTTTGATGTTGTTTATGAAATCACAAAGAAGCGAAAATACAGCTGGCCGATATCAGAAGTAAATAACAATGATGCTTGACTATTTCAGGCATTATTATGAATACTTTAAGGTTAACATATTTTCTTAAAATACATGTCATTTTCGCTCAAATCTTTTCGAAATATTCAATTATTCAATTATTTGAATCATAAGAAGGTGAAACTGTTTCGATTCTAATATAATCTCTATTTTTATATTTACTTTATAAGTGTACATACACCTCAATATTACGTACACAACCGCACGACGATTTTACCTGCGTATTTATTGCATTAAATTAACACTTTTCAGGTGAATATATAGAGCGGCAATTATGTTCAAGAATTAGTTCGAAGGAAAAATATCATTGTAGGGTACTGAACCATTGAATATATACATATTCTATGCAATAAGAAAATAACAAATATAATTCAATGAAAAAATGTTAAATCAGTTTCCATTTGGTATAAATTCTTAGTTAAGTAATAAGTTCTCAGAGTGTCTAAGATGAACATGATAATTTTGTTGTTGAATACAGCTACCAAACCGGACACAGATCCGATGACTTGTCAGAGTTGGCCAGTCCCATTTTTCTTTTCCGGTCCCATGTTTGTCATTGTTTAAAACTGTCCGCTTAGTTCGGATACCTCGCTGAACCGTACACCTTTAGCAGTCCGTATCTATGACAAGATGTGACTGTTTCATTGTGTATCCACCATTGTACGGACACATAAACATATCTTAAACCAAACCTTATTCAAACCGCAACACTTACCGACTTTCCAACGCCGGTCGTCTTCCGTAACCATGTCAACTCCCGCGAAAAGGTTCTTGCGGAATTCGTCCACATTGTCCGACTCGGGAAAACGACCTGATATCCCTATGGAAAGTAGGAGATAAATAAGGTATAGAGGATAAAAACATAAACCTCGGTGTTAATATGATTTTAAAGCATTTATTCTAAGGATTAAACAAGTGATTTACGCACTAAATTATATTTGATATTTAAGCTAATCTGAGGATGGTTAATGAAAATGCAAAATGAAATATATTTCATAAAGAAATCTATAGCATTTTTACAATGGCTATTTTTTAGATTTTTTTTTCTAAAAATCAAATAACATATTAATGAAATAACGGGTTTACCTGATACAACTAGCTCTTGATTTAGTGTATCTGCTGCCATTTTGAAAGGTTGAAACAAAATATCCACCTTTTTACCATTAACTTATCTTTATAAAATGCTATATTGCTTAAACAAAAGCTTAAAATAAAGATAAACATTAATAGCATGTACATAATATTATCTATCCATTTTAACTGTTATTTTGCATACATTCGTAACATGCAAATAGGAAAACATAGAACTTATTTAAGATGTAATGTGTTTTGGGTATAAGACAAAACACGATTGATTTATCCGTTTAGCCTTCACGACAGAAAAGGTCAAAATCTTGGTGCTGCATTAAAAGTTAAAACTATACTGTGCGTCAATGAAAAGTATCACCTTTTCAATATTGTTTATTTTATTTCTAAATCAGTTTCTTATATTCAAAACAGTTTATTTATATCACACTATAGATTGTATGCATGTAAAACAGTTGACTGGCGCCAGTCACGCATGAGTGCACTTCGAGCCCGGCGATCGCCCTAAAGGACATTTCAGTCTATTGTGAGCTAGCACATTGATCGCAAGTTACATTTTTTATGAATCTGAATAGCGATACAAACGACCAATCTTGGTAAAATTTTCAATTCCGGATATCTATGCAACATGCCACGTTTACCACGCGAGGAACGTTTGATCGCACTTGGTATGATCCAGGCGAACCGTAGTTACAGCGAAGTTGCACGTCATTTTGGTTGCACTAGAAGAGCCATTAGCAACTTAGTTGAGCGCAATGCAGAAACCGGATCCGTCGATGACAGACCTTGCCCGGGAAGGGAAAGAGTAACAACTCCGGAGCAGGACCGATACATCAATCTGCTACATCTTCGAAACCGCTTTAGGTCGGCCAGCCGCACTGCTCGTGAGACACCCGGAAGGAATAACCCACGGATCAGCGGTTCAACCGTTCGGCACCGTTTACGCCAGCGTGATCTACGGCGTCGAAGACCAGTTCGTGGGAGTACCCTTACACCAATAAGTCGACGCAGAAGACTATTATGGACCCAACAACGCGTGAACTGGACTCAGAGGCGCTGGAATACAGTTTTATTCTCAGATAAGTCCCAATTTTGTATTGACAGGCCTGACGGGCGCGAGCGCCTATGGCGTAGGAGGGACGAGCGATACGCGAACTATTGCATTCGGGAACGCGATAGGTGGGGCGGACCCAGTGTTATGTTATGGGCCGGCATATCATTTCACCACAGAACGCCCCTTGTTGTGCTTGAAGGGAATTTAACGGCTTAGCGATATATTTCGGATGTCCTCGAGGAGCACGCTATTCCGTTTATCGAGCAACATCCGAATCTTCGGATTTTCAGCACGATAATGCTCGACCGCACTCCGCCAATATCACTTCGGACTACCTCCGTGACCAAGGTGTATCGGTGTTGCCATGGTCTGCCTTCTCGCCAGATCTCAGTCAAATAGAGCACCTATGGGACCAGCTTGGGCGCCGAGTTTGCGAAAGCGAAAACCCACCCCGCACGAGGCAGGAACTGATTAACGAACTCAGGGTAGAGTGGGATCGGATACCACAAAGGAACATACAGACGTTGATCATAAGTATGCACCGAAGATGCCAGGAAACTATCACAGCAAGAGGTGGTCACACACGGTATTAGAGACAGTACATTTCGATTTTCGATCGTGTTTTGATTATGCTCTTAGACTCGGATATCGTTAAGGATACACTCTTTTTGTTTTGTTATGGATACAATAAAGATACCAAGGAAGGTAAATATACTTCATTTGTTTTCTTTCATAC
>LQRL01103247.1:1384-15045 GCA_001703475.1 Hydroides elegans
ACTATTTTTCAGCTGAAAATAAGTGTTTTCCCATTTATGTGATACTTTTTTCCTTTTCATTAAGCAGCCGCATTTTTCTAATTCAGTGTGAGATTTATTTTCTGCTTGTTGTAAATTACTCTGGTCTGTTTGCGATTCATTATTATCATGGTCAGTATTTCCATCAATGATCTCGGTTTTCCCATCGATTTTAATATTGCCATGTTCAGATTCTGGTTGATCAGGCAATATATTGGTTCGCTCAACTGTATCATCTTGCTTTTCATCACAAATTTCTCCTGAATTATCACATTTCACATCGTCATTATGGATATTCTCATCACAATTAGCATTTATTGTTGGGGAGTCACCCACTTCCTGGTCTAAGGTCGCCATTTTGAAACAAATGCGCACGGCCTAGTGACGATAAGCATACTTATGCCGTATTATTTTAAGAAAAAATGTTGTTCCAAACGGTTAAGAGTTAGATATACTTTTCGTTTAACCTATTATTTTAATAGCAATTTTGCAATTGAATTAATTGCATCACAAGTAAAATGTTCCTAAATATCATGGCTACACCTAATTGTTAAGTCATAGTTGCCCGCGTCATATCTTTTCCAAAAAGTTGTTAATTTTGATCTTAAAAACGAAATTCCAAACTGATTCATTATTTCAAACAATTGAAAAGTTCCCGCATCTACTTTGATACTGTTTACACGTTCCTTCCCGCTGGTGTTCATAGCTAAATACTACCGTTTTTTTGTGCTAGGCCTTGAAGAAACTTTTTTTTGGTCACTTTTCGGCAAAAAAAAAACGTTTTAATAGCCCCCTCTGTGCCCTTAGGCCGCGATTGGGGGCTAAACAATACGGGGTTGATTGGGGGCCAACGTATATGAACCACATTCTCCGCTCTCTTTGAAGTGGCATCTCACGACATATTATTCAAAAGTGATCGTTTAGGCATATAGCCACTTAAAAGATTGAACTATATGATAAATATTCATATTAAAAAAAAATCGATGTTTTTTTTTTACAAAAACGTGTTCCAAGTTTTGTAGATAAATGGACTCGATGTGTCCATCCAGCTAGCTAGAATCATGAGAGGGACACCTTTAATGAACAATCAAAATCGTAGAACTTAGCAGTAGCAATCAATACATATATATGACAAAATAGCTCGTTGGGTGCTTCTGAATTGCAGATTAACAACATAGATGTAATTTTACCAATATCACTTATTCAAAGAAATCAATCACCTTCAATAAGGAAATGCTGGCGGGTAGGTTAACAAAAGGAGTTACGATCAGATTGCACGTCATATAACTTGGATTAATATGTCTATTTGAATTATTATATTAAAACTGGTACTAAGCTGTCAGTAATATAACAGCAGATTATTTTTTATTAATGTCCTTCAATTTTCTGTCGCACATTCGACACTATGATTATAGATTCGTACTAAAAAGTATTTGATACGGTTTTCTAGTGAAATTTTGACGGGATAAGTTAAGTTGTGATCACGACGTCTCAGATTTAATATTTGTATTTTTGTGATTTACTCCTGCTAATATAATCCACTGATATGGAAGAGAAAAATACTATTATTGGTATTTTGAGATCCGATGAAGCATAAAGTTGCATCAAGACCTTAATCATTTTACAATGTTCATTAAGTGAATAATTCAATTTTTGATTTCATATCAATTTCACAATTGCACAACAAGGCAAAAAAAACGTTTAAAAAATAAAAATGTGATGTTTTAGTAGTTTTTTATCAACGCAATATGTATATGCAATCAATGAACTCTAACACTTACATGTGTATGTAAAATGCTTATATAATTACAGTGTTATCATAAAAAAAACTGTTGAATGTACGCAGTTTTATACTAAAGGTTTAGATGCTACATTACCATAATCAAGCATTTTTACAGCAGAGATGCTGTTAAAAGTATGAAACTGAATATATATTTAGACCTTTAAAGTTCAAACTATTATATGCAGCAACCGATATATTATCAAGGAAAATCAACTTGAAATGTAAAAAAAAATAGATATCATTTAGAAAGAAAACACACAAATTATTTTCGCTGCATTACCATAATATGTTTACGTTTTTATAGATATAAAGTTAAAAGAATCATTTATATATATGAATGCAATCATTTTAAAGTGATTTCACACATATTTCTACATGACATTTCATCAGAGGCTCGACGTGTTTTATTCTAATACAAGATATATATGAGAAACAAAGTACTAAACTGGAGCAAACCGAATGTTTATTTCAGTCAATAACTTAATTATTTTAATGATAAAGGAATCTGGATTCCCATATCAATGCAAACCTGCTCGATCGTTTGCACCAATTTTTCTATATCTTCTTGAAACAAATGTCCGATATGCCCAATTCGAAAGCAATCTGCATCCAGTACTTTTCCAGGATAAATCACTTGACCTAGTAATTTGATTTTGTTCAGACAATTTTAAAAACATTTTGTTTACAGGATATATTTATATCATAAAGTTTTGTCTTCCTTATTTTTTGAATGATTATGAACCAGTTAGCAACAAATATAATTAGAAATTACTATTAATTAAAGTGAATTGTTATTTGCACGAACGTTTTAAAATCAAAATATAATTTCAAATACAATCATGACTTACCCATATCCGATAGTCTTTTGTAAAACTCTGCAAAATCGAAATTGCTATCAATGGGAAATCGATAAGAAGTGATGATTGGTCCCGCTTGGTCTTCTGTCAAGAATTCCTGAAATCCTAGTCGCTTCATACCTTGCTTTAAGGTGGTTCTATTTTGCTTATACCTTTAAAAAATAATATGTAATCTAGTGTACATGCTTCTTAAAATCAGCTTCAAAATTAAAAACATGAACATCAAAATAACATATTAATTCTGTATTACACAATCGAGACTACTTTTATAAGCTTTAACTATGACGGATACACAGCTATAGTCATGTACTAGATTGTTCTAAGTCGCGAGTTGTTAAAATAAACCTTTGGTTCCTCCCTTCAATTCCACCTTCGTTTTCCAGATCCAGCAATGCTTGTTTAAAAGCAAGCATTGCGTGTGTAGGTGGGGTAAAGCGAAACTGAGAAGTCTTTTCAAGGTTATCATACTGATCAACTAAATCAAGGCTGTAACTTCTTGAATATCCTGTTAAGAAGTATAGTTATATACTGTGCCATAAAACACGCTTCAGCTTTCAAAATAAGTGTTGTTTGAAACAAAATGAACCAGTTTAAACAGTAATTATTTTTTTTTCATTGAACGCGTTTAATCAATTTGTATTCTAACAGTGAGCTAAACATGAAATGAATCCTTGTGTCTATATAAAGTCTATGATATAATCAAAGATATGTTTCTACCTCTGCAGGAAAGTAAATGATTCGTTTTACAAATCGCATAAGCAAATCCGGGTACTCCTTCAATGCATTTATTTGCAGAACTAACAAGGTAGTCGATTTTTGAGTCTTGCATATTGAGAGGTATAGCACCAAACGAACTCATAGCATCAACAAAGTATGCCACATCTGAAAATTAAGCAATTAAATTGATTAGATTCGACAAAAAAGTTTGCTAGTAAATTTGATTTTGGCATACTTTTGACTTGCAGCTACGTTTCAAAATTTAACATATGTAAGCTGTATTTAATGTGAAAGTTGAACTCATTACTCACCTGGTCTTATGTCTTTTATGGCTTTTCCAATTTTAGTAACTGGGTTAATGATACCCGAGCTGGTTTCACAGTGAACCACAGCAACATGAGTTATTTTCTCTTCGCCCCTTAAGTACATTAAAAAGATATCTGATGTTGTTCCTTAGAGTCTGTTATTTCAGTGAATTGTTACATCAGTGATAAAACACATATGTGCATAGCTAATTATATGTATAAGCTATGATAGACTAACGGACAAATATTTATGATAGTCATCATATGTTTTCATTTCAGATCGATAAAAAGACTATAAATAAAAACTATTTTACTGCAAAACCTAAGTTTTATGTATAGGTTGATAACACGTTTTTTAGTATAAAAAAATAAATATTTTGTTTCGAAGATTTACCGCAAAGCATCTGTAACTTTTTCTATGCAAATAGTAGCATCTTCGGCAAATTGCACGTGTGTATATGGTATCTTAAGCACGTCGCAAATTTTCACCTGTCGACGTCCGTATGAACCATTCTCGATTATTAGAACCTTTGAAAATAATAATGGGTCGTATTAAGGTACCGTGATGATCGATTATTGAATCATGACATTAAAATATAATTCGCTAGAAAAAAAATAATAACCTCTTTATAAATAGGATAAGATATGATAAGAATGAGATTTGATTCAAATGGCAGTAATTTTTGATGGAGAGCAAGACAAATAAAATGCATAAACTTACAATACATTGGATGATTGGAAATTAGTGTGGCTTTATGGAGCTTTTGGGGTTATTTGTACTCTGGGGAAAATATATTACAAGTGGCAGTACAAGGATTCCTACTGCAGCTGTTCAACACTTATTACTGCATAAAAATACTTTAGATTGTTTTTCACCTTTCCGGAACTTGGAACTGTACTTGTAAAAACGGATTCAATCGCAAATGTTCCAGATCCTTGCATTGGAACACAGGTATAATCTTCATGACTCACTCCTAGAGTATCATCAAGACTTCACATAAGTTTTGTGCAAATCAAAACTGTATATAAAATTGGTAATTAGTAATTAGTAATTAGAAATATAGTTTATCTTTATGTACAAATATATGAGTATTTCTAAATTCATGACATATTAAGTTTGAATACATATTATATATATTTTCTTATCATAAAACCATATACCTGCTAACTCAACCAGCTGCTGTCGAATATATTTTACAATGGCGATGAACTCTTTATCCCTTGATCCAAGATCACGAAGCATCGCTTGCTTTATTTGCAATGAAACTCCAAGTGGTCCTGGTGTAAATAACTTTTTATCAGCCATTTTACAACAAATGTATATAAAAATATTTATTCCACAATATATAATGATGTTGAGAAAATATTTTTTCCATCAATGATATCTGGAAGGTCAAATTAGATTTACGCACGGATATGTAGTTGCTGATTATCTTATACACATCTCTTATCAAGCGCAAGTAAGGATATAATATGGCCCTTATGCATTCATTACTTAAGTACACCAAACAGTTGTACATAATCTTTATTTTGCAGTTCTAGATAAGAGATACATAAGTTATATGCTTCAGATAATGTAATATATCTATTTCTATTTAAAACCATTATATGGGAATCAATTTTGAGTTCTGAGCTAATCAATTATATGACCACTCACTCTGATATATTAATTCTTATGTTATCATGATTTATTCTGAAAATATTGTATAGCCTTGAGTGTAACGAAAACGTACTATTCAAACTCATATTTCATTTTTCGTCACGTTGTCAACGGGAATATTATTAACTTCTTTAGTACAAACAGTGCAGTTCTCTCATTCTATCGCGTACACAAAGTTTCAATCATTATAGGCACATCTTATTACTCAAAGTTATTATAAAATAATCATTAGCTTTTCAATGCAAAAATCAATATATTTCTTAGGTCAAACCGGTTTCAAGAGTTATTTAAAAATCAATAAATCACGCAATTAAATACAGTAGTGAACATAAACAATTACACTTAAAATTTCTAGATATGATATTTAATCAATAAATTAAATCAATAAATTAATATCTTCATAAATCATATTGGTGTTATTAGGTTATTCGTATAATTGCGTTTTGATTGTTTTTTATTTATGTTAATTTGAATTAAATAATTCAAAACTAATGTCAATGTATAAAAGTTTAAAAATGTTTAGATGTTTTATGGAATCAATAACACACCAATTGTTTTTTTGTATAATGCAAAGCTCTGTAATGATGTCTTGAAATAAAATAGCTACCAATTTGTTATGTGCCCCTGCCCCTTAATAAAAAATCAATATATACCTATAGGCCGGGCCGAGGTAAAACTTAAGTGCTAGTTTATATGTAAAAATCAAATCAAACATATCTTTTCGCGTCTTTACTTTAAGATTTGTTCCTTTTGTGACATCCGGTGACCGTTTGAAAGCAATGATGCATTGTTGCTCAACACAAAGATATCATGAATCATGAAATTTTAATAAAATCGCAAATGAAAAGCGTAAATGATTGCAATACTTTTACATTATATTTACTAGATTCTTTTTGCTTGAGTGTCCCAGGTTCTAAGGCTATTTTTGGTCGACAACTTGGAGGGAATTATGTGAAAACTAAACAAATGATTTAACAGTTGAATATTAAATTTTGCGGTCATCGGGCTGTTATAACCTATAGTTCACAAATAAAAGAGAGTCGTTATTATGATCATGATGTTTTGGTTGAGCGATACGTGTCAATAACCTGATCGTCCGAACGGTTCCGTGGGTAGGAAGAATCAAAGAGGCCCGAGAACGGAAAATGCTCAAATATGCGGAATTGGTCGATTAATGCAAAGATAGCGGTTGGAAAACTTTGTGTTTTCCATTTGAGATCGGCTGTCGCGGTTTCCCAGGCCAATCCATATGGAGAGCGCTGAAGATGCTCGGCGTGACCGAAAAGGAGCGGTGGACAGTGATATACAAGGCGGGGAGAACAGCATAATCCGCATCGATGTGCAATTGGAATAGAAAGATACATACGAATCCCGATAATGACACCATCGACCCACATGCAAGCGCTCCATCAAGCACCTCACTAGCTAGCGTAACTAGCGTTTGAAGTAGCGCCTAGAAAGCAGAACTCTCGCGCACGGGTCCCTCACTAGCTAGCAAGACTAGCGTTCGAGATGGCGCCGCAGCCGAATCCGCCCGACGCGGTAAATCGCAACACCGCCAATGCGTGGTATTGACACATATCAAACCCTAAAAAGGCCTAATGCATGTGGATCCAAGAAACTAGCAAAAAAAGTGTTTACTGTGGCAAGTTTGGAGGAAGAAAACTAGAGGTCTTGAGAGCCATAATAAGAGCCAAAGCAGAATGTGTACCAAAGTACCGAAGGGAGCTGCTGAAGTGTGATGTAATTGTAGAAGCAGTATACGGTGACAACTACTGGTCATGTGGGCTCAAAACATGATGTGCCGTGGGCAAACGAAAAAGACTGGCCTGGAAAAAATATCATGGGGCAGCTACTTATGAAGCCACGTAAAGAATTACAACATCAAGAATTGGTAAAATAGGAGCTCGCACCAAGCCAGCCGCGGGTGGGTGAGGAGAAGCCTTGCGGGGGAGCCTGGTGAAGCTGGTCGCCTTCATAATTCCCCGAAACCAGCAGTGACACCAGGGAAGGCCTGATGACACCCGCGGCCTCGCGACTCAAGTCGATTATGAGTATAGGATGATGACATATTAGCATAAACTACACATCGAATATTACATAAGTTTAAACTACCGATGTTTTGCTCATGTAATTTACATTTAAATCCAACCCGTAGCATAATGGTGGAGTTTTGTTCAGCTTGCTTGACCACATAAGCCTCTTGAATTGCATATAACCAATATTTGATCTTTAACTAATTACTCCTGTATATTGTGACGATGAAGGTGGAGAGGAAAAAAGAGACATATCATTTTGTTATTTTGATGTCGAATTGTTCTATAATAAATAGTAAGTTGCCATAAGTATCAAGTATCAATTCGATCGATGGTTTTGTATATTAATATACTAGACTTTAATCTACCACTTTGCAACGATTTCTTTCAAATTATTATAAACAACTTAATATAATATGATAATTACAAATCATAAGTTTAATTTATTTCTGTGATTCCTATTGAATATTTCTCCATGAAAAATAGCATAGCTTGTTAAATATATTTTAAAATATTGGAGCTAAGAAATGAAGGCAGTTTTAATGAAAATTACCACCCTTTTTAACTGACCCATCGCATATCCGTCGATGTCAGAGTACATCTCTATCTATATCCTCAATTAATTATAACATAAATTTAGAACATAAAAGTACCGCCAAGCAACGGCTTGACCTCTCACCATTTCCGAGTTTATACATTTGATTACTCCGAAAATACGTTTGATTAAAACGCCTTAAGGCAAATCATTATTACTGACAAAACAAACGTCATTGTAAACCGGCTTGAGTGCTTTCATATGATATACAAATAATTTATTGCTCAAAGATGACTATTAAGCTGTTTGCTTTATAAACAATGGCACATCTGGCTTCGCCTTATTACAGCAACATCTATTAGCAAGGCCAAAGTATGTTGATTTATAGAATATCACTTATGATATAAGTATCAATAAAAAGGTCAATTATATCAATTATTTCCATTTATGGAAAACCCTTGGTAGAAAACACATTATCATATAAATGTTTTAACCACATTGCAAACTTTTTTTTATAAAATACATGAAAAAAGTGTTAATCACCAACGAGAAAATGTGTAAATATATGAATACTTTTAAGTATCACATTCATTAGATCCTCTTCTAAAATTACTCTTCAATTATGATTGCATATGAAATAAAATACCACCAAACCAATTATTACCATTGTATACAATGGATTTCAACGCAAAAAAAAACACTGCCCGACAAAACTGTATGATTGGACAATCAACAATTTAATTAAAAACCACGTCTTTTATTGATAGAAGTATATATATGCAACCCAGTTTTATGCAAAAAAATATATACTTTTTATATAATTAATATAAGTGGAAAGCATTCACATGATATGTTTTGGATTGTTTTTTAAACATCAAATCAGCTTAATGCATTAATGTCTATATATTAATGATAATTTATGGTTTTTGTGGTCCATGTCTTCATTTTTTCAAAATCCTTATTGAGGATCTTGACGCTGTGAGTAGACTATTAATAATAAGTCACACTCGAATCACAACAAACTTTTGAATTATATAAGTATTTCACCGGAGAGTAAATTACTAATGAAATATAATGTTCGAAAATGAGTGTACGGTTTTACCCATTTGAACGCTCTCCGTCAATGTTAACTATACTGTAAAACTGTCTATGCAGACAGAGGGATTAATAAGGGTTGGTCTTTGTGTTAAATGTTATGTTCTAGCCACAAAGGCCTTATAACGAGAGGGATCAAGGCCCATATACATGAAAAATCTTACATGTCTTTGTGCGCTCGGAACTGAAGTCTAAGCACAAAATCTAGAATTTTGCTTCATTCTTGTTCATTTCGTATTCACAAAAATGTAGGACTACTTACATATGAAGTCTAAGCATTCAAATCTATGACTTGGTCATATCAGTCTAACATTGATCTTGAGATTTTAAAAATGCAAGTTACATTTGAATTTTGATGTTTGAGGCATAATTTATGTATATTGTTGATAAATAGTGTATAACTTAATCAAGAAAATTCATATTCACAATTAACTTGATAGTTCAATCCATAATCAAAGATTACACGCGCGGACTATATTTCATCTCGCTTACATGGAAGAACAGTGCAGCACGTTACTTTAGTCCATTAGTCTACGTGACGAAATCAAAGCTAAGGTGTTACTAAAAAAATCCAATACAAACATAGTAATGAGGGGTACTTTGCAACACAATGTTGATTCAATAATGCAGTCTTTATCTAATGTTGTACAGGTGTCCTTTAATAAGAAATAGGAGGAGAATGTACCGTTTATGATAGTATTGCCAAAGTGGTATCAATCGTGAAACAGATAGAATAAGTTTATCCACCTCACGCCGAAAAAATAATATACAAGTGTTTTCTATAGGATGCGTTCAAATTGATAGAACCAACCTTGAAACCTAGCTCCAAACTACTTAAGGTCAATGCTTCAATTAACAATTTCATCATGTCATATATCCTTCAAACCTGCTTCAAACCTTCTTCTAAATAGCTGTCAACCAGCGTCAACAGGATTCTATAAATGTGCATCGGTTTGAATGGGGGATTTGAAGGTATGTTTGAAAGTGATTTGTAGCTAAGTTTGAAGGGCCTTCAAACCAATCGTACTTTTGTATTGTCGATGCGATGACCTTAAGTGGTTTGAAGTCTATGGCTTTGAAGATTAGTTTAATAGTTTTTAACGCAACCATTTATTAAACTTTTGGACTTTCTTGCAAGGAGTCCCTCACTTTTGTCCACTTTTTCCAAAACTTGCATTCACTTTTATACGAACAAATACGGTAGTGCATAACGAGCAATCAGAGGCCTTAAGACGAACACTTGCGTAAGATTTCCTTGTTGAATGGGTCTGAGTCTTTAAACTTCGTTGGGAGCACTCCACCAAGTCTACTTCAAGATTCTAAGCACAGGTTTGTACTTGAAATGTATGATTATTTGTGCATATGGGCCCAGGTCTCATGGATCAATGGCATTCAACAGTTTTACTTGTGGCACGAAACCATACCCCTTAAAATGCCTCATACTAAACTTCAGAGCTTAGACGGTTCCTTTGAGGGAGGGGTATCGTTTCCATATTCTGTTGTATGCAACCACACCCCTTAAAATGTATCCTACGAAGCTTCAAAGCTTAGACAGGTGTTTGAGGGGTGTATATTTTCCATATTCCAGATGTTAATTGACACTTCTTTTGGGCTTCGATTGTGAGTTTCATATTCAAATATCAATTATATATATTTTCTTGTCAACAAAAATATATATATAGCATTTACAATAAGAGAAGCACAACTTGAAGACGTTTAATTTGTGTTTTTCAGGTGTTGAAAAATAAAATACATATGGAAACATAAATCCTCTGCCATTTTCCCCATGGAAGTGTCAACGAATTAACAACAAACATGTATAAACTAGACCTTAAAAAATGAAACGGCTATGAACCTGATTAGACCGGATACCTCGCGAACCAGACGCTAATGCTCAGTCCCGTGGGTGTCCGGATTAATCAGGTTTTCTGTAGTTGCATGTTTAATTTGATTGCATATATGAAGTTTAGTTTCTATTTATTCACTGTATATAATTTGACTTGCTACGTGTGCAATCATGCATAATGTAATCATTTTGTATATGGACAGAGAAGTTTGAAAAAATGATAACAAATAAATAAGATTTGAAACATATCCTTGCTGTCAAAATGATACCAGTTAATTTTTAAATATAATTTCGGTAAACTTCACATTACGAAGCATTTTCTTTAAAATATAAAAACTAAACTATCGGGAAAAATGAGTTCGATTGGAACAGGGGTGAGAATTATTGAATTACTTATTCATTGTATTTATGGCTATTGATGGTTGATTTTGGCTTTGAATCGATTTTAATCACTTTTAAATGGGTTCCTATATTATCGCTCATATAAACAACGCCGATGTTTAGGCTCAAATCCATTTAAAATTAATTTATTCTGTCTGGTTTATGTTATACACAGGTTAAAAAAATCGATTCAGTGTATGAATTCGATTGACATGAATATATATAATATGTTAAACAAATGTTAAATGTGAAACTTGCAAACCTCCTATCCCCGGGAGCGGCATCTTGATACGTCCAATCACCAGACTCAAATGCAAATATGTTTTAAAACTGAATATATTTACCAAAGTTTATATATTGCGATGGTATTTATTTTTTTGTGAGCGTGATATTTAGGCCTCAACCCAAAAGGTTGGGGGCCTATAGGTTTGGGGTGTCCGTCTGTCTGTCCGTCCGTCTGTCTGTCCGTCATACTTTTTTGTACGGGCTAGAACTTTTGAACGGAAGGTCATAGAGACTTGGTTATAGGCTCAAATGAAAGGTCTTGGTCCGTAGATATGCCTTTTGACCATTTCGGTCAAAAACAACCGACCGGAAGTTGTCAAATTGACCAAAAATAGCCAAATATATAGGTTTTTCAAGACTTGAGCTTGTACGGGCTAGAACTTTTGAACGGAAGGTCATAGAGACTTGGTTATAGGCTCAAATGAAAGGTCTTGGTCCGTAGATGTGCCTTTTGACATTTCGGTAAAAAACATCCGACCGGAAGTTGTCAAATTGGCCAAAATAGCCAAATATATCGGGTTTTCAAGACTTGAGCTTGTACGGTCTAGAACTTTTGAACGGAAGGTCATAGAGACTTGGTTATAGGCTCATATGAAAGGTCTTTGTCCGTAGATGTGCCTTTTGACCATTTCGGTCAAAAACACCCGACCGGAAGTTGTAAAATTGGCCAAAAATACCCGGACTGAAGTTGTAAAATTGGCCAAAATAACAAAAAATAGCGGTTTTTCAAGACTTCCGTCTGTGTACGGGATAGAGCTTTTGAACAGAAGGTCATCGAGACTTCTGAAATACTCGAAAACGACTTTGGGGCGTTGGGGCCTGTTCGTGTTCACTGAATACTTGTAAACATAAGGTCATAGACACTTGCTTATAGGCTAAAATGAACGGTCTTGACGTGTAGAGGTGCTTTTTGACAGTCCTTTTGGTCAAATTTGGTCAACTCCCTACACAAGGGAGGCTACATGAAAATGGGACGCAACATGGAAATGAGACGCGACATGGAAATTGAACAAATCTAAACCTCAATTTATGTAACATTATTTATTGTTTTGCGTTGCTATTTTTTTTGCGAGCGTGATATTTCAATATTTGTCTAAGTGGTTGGGTGGTAGGGTCAAGGGTGTGATGGTTAATCTAAACTAACAAGGGCAGCCAAGTATCTGTTTTTGCCCCAATCTCAAGTGGCAAGCATATAGTTAGGGCCGTCCGTGTGTCTATAATCGCGTTCTTGTACGGGTTAGCACTTTTAAACATAAGGTCCGTCTGTCCGTCTGTTAACATTTGAGATGCCGTAGTTTGTCCGCGGCATTTTGGTATCAAACCGTTGTCCGAGGGTTCTGAAACACAGTGAAGAAATATTTATTGCAAATGTGCAACGTCGAGGTTTCACTTTGATCGACCAAAAATTATCGACATTACGGGGGTTTGAACTTAGACAAATTTGAGATATTTTGGGATAACCGGGATATTTATACGGCACTTTGTCCGCGGCATATTGGTATGAAGCCTCTGTCCTAGGGGTCCGACACTTCACACAGTGACAGAATATATATTGCAGATGTGCAACGTCGAGGTGTCGGTATGATCGACCAACAATCATCGAAATTACGGTGGTTTGAACTTAGGCGAATTTGAGATATTTTGAGATATTTATACAACACTTTGTCCGCGGCACTTTGGTATGAAGTCGCTGTCCTAGGGTTCTGGAACTTCACACAGTGAATGAATATATATTGCAGATGTGCAACGTCGAGGTGTCAGTTTGATCGATCACAAAATGTCGAAATTACAGGGTGCTGAACTTAGACGAATTTGAGATATATTGGGACATTTGTACAGCACAGAACGATTACGCGTATATTGTGACGTTGTGAGGACTACGTTGCGTGGACGAATATGTAAGGGCAACAGTGTGAGAAAGACGTTGTGGGGAAGAAGTTGTGAGAAAGACGTTGTGAGAGAGACGTTGTGAAAAAAAAGTTGTAAGAAAGATGTTGCAAGAAAGTCGACGTGAGAAAAATATTTCTTTTGACCTTTTAATTTACAAATATTTATGTCAAAGAATGTTTTGCCTAGGCTGGGGGCTTTGCGTCTCTGATGCCTATGTTTTAATGTTTCAGTATGATTTGTCAGCGTCACAATT
>LQRL01103250.1:2551-13585 GCA_001703475.1 Hydroides elegans
AAGTACCATTTAATGCGCAATTCCTTTTTTTTACAATTTTTCGCTCGCGTACGCTTATTTGTCCAAGGCCTACTATCAGATATTTAATTGATGTTCCAGCACTGAGTTGACTTAAGTAACATACTGCGTTTCGATGGATACAAAGTTTTTCCTAATTAGTGTTGTATCTTTGAAAAACAATCTGTTTTTTTAGTTAGTGGATAATAATTATTTCTTCGAAAAAAAAAGGATCAAGCAGACATAAAAAAAAAAAAATGAAAAAAAAATCCCCTCTTTTTCTCCTTTTTTCTATCTCAAAATCTCCTTTTTTTTCGACATTTTGCCTCCTTTTTTTTTAAAATTTGGGTGTGGCAGCCCTGGGTTTTATTATCCGCATCCTCTTAAGCGCATGACTTCAATACTTTTTCCTAATAGGTAACCTCCCGCGGCTGCGAAGTGCAATACGACAAGTGCCCGCGCCAATTCGCCGACGGTATGTGGTGGGCCAGCGTGGATCTAGGGGCCACGCGTTGGCAACCGTGCCCTGGATCCACCCATGGCAACGCATCCAGGACGTGCACGGAGAAAGGATGGAGGGATCCGGATATGTTCAACTGCACCTCGATATTGTTCCACAATCTTGCCGCTACTCAACAGCAAATAGCTACCGGGGATTTGAGGATCAATACATACGTTGCTAAGCAACTTGCAAGTCAGTTGGATACGGCAGCTAATGAAACTGCGTTACTAAGCGGAAGTGATATCTTGATTGCTTATGAATTGGTACTACAGCTGTTGACATACGAGAACAGTCAAACGGGTCTGAATCTGACACATACACAGGATCGGAATTATATCCAGGTACAATGACAACTTTTGAAATGCCTTCTATAAAAACAAGTATCCATACTTATATATTTGTATGCAATAACAATTTAAAATAATATCTACATACTATTTTAAAAATAAATTAACTATTTTAAAGTGGGTATTGTACGCTTTAAGCAAATGAATACACCTGATTTTATAATTATTTGGTTCACTTACTTTATAGTTGCCAACATAAAATCGCAGTTATCGAACTATCAATCAACCTATGTTAAATAAACACTATCAAATGGTCCAATCCCCTTTCCTTTGCTTTATCACAGCACCTAGTGAACACGATGGGTCGCATGACTGGCTTCGGAACTGCGCGTGCGTGGCGCGACATGAGCAGACGACATCCGGGCACCAGTCCCGCCATCTTGTTGAGCCACCTCGAAACCTATGTCAACACTCTGGCCATGAACCTGCATCAGCTCTTCACGCAGCCCTTTGATGCCGTGCATGAAAATCTGGGTAAGCGGTGAATATGGTAGACCTATATTATTTAACACCGAAGATTTTATTTCCTGAATTTAAAATTGATATAAACTCGCCGTTCATGTAGATGTAGTGATACAGTTCATTTGTTTACATCAAATACATGAAATCTTAAAGTTTTACTCCCAAAACTTGAGCTTAGAAAAGCTCTTCAAGCTGACATATTGTCAAACTTACTTTTAATGCAACATCGAACTGTAATTGTTTCTTTGCTTACAGTGTTGGGTCTGGATACGATCCGAAAGGAGAACATGAGTCAAGTGTCCATCCCAAAGTTCAACAACAAAGTGGTAAACCACGCCATGTTTGACCGCGATACGCATGCGCGGATTCCTGCTGCCCGACTCTTTGAGGAAGTCACTGCTGAGGAAGGTGCGTTTGCACATGTTGATATCATTAAGTTGCATAATATAACTGAGAACTCAGCTACAATATGAATTAATGATAATGATTATTATTAAGCATTCTTTAATTCTGAATTTTACGTTCCTCCATAGCGGACGAAGGCGAGATCCTGAGCAGTGGGCAGCCGGTGGTTGCCGTGGGTTACCTCATGTTCAAGTCCCTTGGAGACCTGCTCGGCCATAGTCACGTCGACGCTATCAAGTAAGGGCATTGCAGCCATTTAAGATGTCAATTGATGTTCAATTGGGTTTTGGTAGCGTAGATACAGTATGTTTAAAGAACGGCATAGAACAAATGTTATGAGTTTGGATTTGTGAGGCTTAGGTCAGGTGTCTGCTTGTTTTTGATTTGATATTTGTTCGATCTCATAGACATCCCACAACCATGACCGAATAACCAAGACATTTTAGCTAAGATTACTTGTTGTATGATCTCTACATTGATTCTGACTGTTTATTCTTCAGGATACCCGACGACATCCCCTTATCGGTGAACAGTCTGGTGTTTTCGCTCAAAGTTGTGGACCGAGGGCAGACACTGACTTCCCCTCTTGCGGCACCCATTGTGCTCGACTACCGCCAGTTGGAAACGGAGAACAGAACCAACCCGTTTTGCGTCTACTGGGACTATGAGTGAGTATCTGGTATCTAATTCAGTTCTGAACTCTTAGTTTGTTACCCTTTAAATATTAAAGGCTGATATCCAATTAAGTAAATTAGACAAAAAAAAAACATATATTTTCCACATCTAACGGTAACAAAGATATATGTCAATGAAATTCAAGTTAAATGTAATACATGTATTGATGATACACTATATAGTGAATCTTTGTTAAGTGCAGTCCTGTTAATTTCTGCATTTTCAGTGACAACCATTGGTCAAATGAAGGCTGCTCCGTCACCGATGAATATTCAAATGATGGCGACAAGTTCGTCACGTGTTCCTGTGATCACATGACAAGCTACGCCGTCCTCATGGCCGTCTACGACCGTGATCTTCCTGGCACCGAGGCACTTCCGGTTGAAATCATCACCTACATCGGACTCATAATTGCAATTATTTGCTTCGCAATTGCACTTGTTGTGTTTTGCCTGATGCGAGGAATGGACTCCAACTCGAATAGTATCCATATAAATCTGGCATTCGTACTACTCACGGCGAATTTAGTGTACATTGCGGGAATAGATAAGGTCGATCCGGAACTCGGATGCAAATTCGTCACCATATTCCTTCATTTCTTCTATTTGTGCACGTTTTCCTGGCTATTCGTTGAGATTCTACATTTATACCGAATGATTACCGAAATACGCAATATCAACCAAGGTGCAATGAAATTCTATTACCTGTTAGGATACGTCATACCTGGAATAATCGTGTGTCTTGCGCTTGGACTAGACACCGAGGGATACGGAGAGAACGGAGAATTTTGCTGGTTCGAAACGGATGTCTTGTTGCTATGGAGTTTCGCGGCGCCCATTGCCATCTCGGTTGCTATGGATATCGTCGTGTTCGCCTTAGCAATGAAGGCGAGTTGCGAAGGCAAAGCCGTAGAGCCCGAGCACTCCTACATGCGCTATGCATTATGGGCCGTCATCATGTTCGTCCCTATATTCGCCGTCACCTGGATATTCGGTGTGCTCGCCTTAAACGACTCGGTCCAAGCATTCCATTACATGTTCGCCTTTTGCACCGCGACCCAAGGCATTCTACTCATCCTTGGCCATATTGTGTTCAGTAAACAAACCAAGCATGACTTACGCTATACGTTACAAAAACTGGAGGGCAAGAAGTCCCTCGATGACTCATCCCTAGGTGGGGGCGGGGCATCGCGAGCCTCGTTCTCGCGCTCGGCCCTCGCTTACCACAACGACTCGTCGCTCGACGGCGGGCTGTCACGTGGGTTGGGTACCAAGGGTATCAGCACGACCACGTCGTCGACAAGCACCGCCAAGAGTGGTGCCCCCTATCGCCACCAAGATGGCTACCACTCGCACAGTTCCGCGCAGGCGCAGGATATTCCGCGTAAGCCGAAGAAGGAAAAGCGCGGGATTCCGGGAGATTCCGACAGTGATTCGGAGATTTCCGCCATGGAGCATCCCGATTTAGATCTGGCGTCTAGTCACTCGAGTGATGACGATGATGATGTAAGGTATCCGCCCTGGAGACCCGCAAGACGTAAGTATATTTAAAAGTCGTCTGTGTCTCAATTGAACATAAAATTTCCTCATGCGCATTGTACATTATTGAAGTGATTAACACAGATTCTAAATTTGTGATCTCACACATGATTGATGTTCTAATGCATATTCTTTCTAGCTCTTATAAACTTTCTAAATCAGTTAAAAACTTTATATAACTGTAAATATAATTTGATTTTGATTTGATTGATAATATAACATACATTTGCATGAAACCATCGTTCGTTGTAAATATATAGCATTAAACTTGTCTACTATGCACCTCGTGTTGTAATGGAATGCGTATGTGGTATATTATTTTGTACAGTTACCATTTCATTAAAAATTTTGATTTGTTAATAATGATAATAATGATACTTTTTTGGCATCTTTTGTTTAATTCCGTTTTATTTGAATAAGTTGTAAATACATATCGAGTGAAAAATCCAAAATGATTGTTAACATGGACCGATCTATCGAGTGATAATTCAGAGTGTCATAACGCGATTTCATTGGTTTTTGACATTAACCAACCAGCGGGGACTAGTCAACCCGCGCCTGCCAACAAGCCCCGCCCCGTGGCAACCGTCCTTCCGTCTACCAGTGCTACGACAGTGAACTCGGCCCCCGCCGCTCCTGTCCACCAATCACAGGGCTCCCCCTTACCACTCCATGGCAACCAAGGGCTTTGTAAGTATCGCTGTGTTTGGTTCATCATTGATTGAATGACAAACGATGATAAAACAACATAATGGAGCAGTACGTGTACTTTGCTTCATTCGTACTATACACGATATATAACATTACCGCTGTGAAGAGTCTTGATTTATATTTTAAGAAAATGACACATGATTTTATCATTCTCAGGTATTTCTACCCGCTTTCTCCCGAAATGATAAATATAATTACAGAATTTTATATTGTATGAGTCGTGTACTGTCGCGCTTACTAGATGTCCATGCAAATTATATTTTGTTTCTGTTAATGTGTCTTCGTCGTTGAGCTACATCTCTTCATGTGTTTCTTTGTCATTAGACGTTTTGTTTATGCACTTTAATCTAATAATGAATACTCATGAATATGTTTATTTGACATATTTAGTTTGCACCAGTGCTTTCACTATATGTTCACTTTCTAAAAAAAAAATCTAATGTTTCAATTACTTTCAAGTTTGCACCCTTAGCAAGCCTCTGTATAAGCGAACTGCCAGCCACTTGTCACTTCGTTCATCACAGTTTCATCATTACCCACTTATGTTTAGACCAAGATCATGTTTATACCCTTCCTTCATTTTCGTCACATAGACGGGCCACCCTACCAGCAGCTGCCCACAGCGCCACTTTCTCCAAAGCGCAGTGTCAAGTGGGCGGGCGAGCAGCCTGCTCACCCAGATTTGGCAGCCACTTCGGCCCAGATGGCGCCACGCAGCCCCGAGCAGATCAAGATGAAGCTGCACTCGAGCAATGATCCATCTCTACATGATCGGCCTTATACTGGTAAGTGAAAGCATGCTTTATCAAATCTGCTCATAAATCGAGATAGGGTTGCCGATTCACCCATATACGGCTTTTATAAGCTAACTTCAAAAAAACGTTTTCATCGATTAAAGCATTAGTGTGGATTATGATATACGAAGCTTTTATTTTCTGTTGTTTTGCCTCTACCACATGCAATATATCTTGTTTCAAGTTTTCGTTGAAAAACATTTTGTTATTTCTCCAAACAGAGCAACACTCACCGCGGCCCGTCGACCCCTCTTCCGCCGTCGTCATTGACAACCCGGCGGCGCATCACAAACTCGCTGATCTCGCCGCGCACCTGCCGCCCTCGTCACCACGTGACAACCGTGTCATTCTGACGTCACAACATGGCAGCAGCCTCACTTCCGAGTCCGAGTACGTATAGCAGCATTTATCGCATCTCCTTCTCCCCTCATTGGCTGATTATTGATTTATATTCCAAAATATGACGTCATTATTATTGACTTATGTTCCGAAATTGTGACGTCATTTCCTGTGATCTTCATCTTGATTGGCTGCTTTGCATTATGAAAGGATATTTTCCCAAAAACTGATAATATTCCTTTCGATTATTTCCAAAAACGGATGATTTCTTATAATTATGTAGATAGAGAATAATCTATACACAAGTCCCTTTGTGCTTGCAAGAAATGTGGTGTAAACCTTTATTTTTTTTTTCTATATTTAACAAATATACAGTGAAAATGATATCAAAGGTGTAAATATCGTGTTTAAATTGTTATGTGTGACAGAGTTTATAGAAGTTTGATATTTTTGCATAGGCTATAGAATTATTATTTAAGAAAACGTTAATGTATATTTTTATGTGTACAAAGAAATGATATCGCTTTATTCCGTTCCCTGTTCCGTGCAATACATATCATTATATATAATCAAATAAAGTGAAATCTACTAATTATCCTATGCTTTTCATTATAAAATGTGCACTATTTCTGATATAGTTTATGCGTAGATTCTTTGTAAATTAACGGTATAAGATTATTTTTTAGGAGAATAAGTATACGAAATCCGTTTGCGCGGTAATACCCGACAATCTCACAAGGCAAGGTATACAAGCATTAATGTGATGTTGTCTGAATATATCAAAAATTTATTTAATTTCCATTCTAAATGTTATACCGTTATTATATAATTTGATTTATAGCTTCATCTCATTGTGTGTTTTTACATCATCATGTCTCTAAGATTCACATATATTTGTCTACAATTATTTTTTGGCTATTTTTACCTGCTTATTTAACGTGAACGAATCAAGGAAGATTAAAAAGCCTTACCCGAGTTACCATCCACTTTAGGGCTAATTATACACTCGTATTAAATTGTGAAACGCAGTTCATATTCTCTTTAAAAGATTAATTTTCACATACTTATTTAATGGATTTTACTTTTTATAAATTAAAGTGCAATACTCGTGTTGATTCGCCTTCCGTTTCGCTTTTTGCATTACGATTACAGCACCATATAAAAATAAATTTATATTTACATTTTATGTGCATGTACATATCAAATCAAATCAAGCGCTTTTGCATTGATATATTTTTTTGGTACAAAATCGTATTTATTTTCAGTGTAATGTCAGTATGTGCTTCAGTTAATTATTGTATGAGGTTAATGTTTTATATGTAACTTGATAAATTATGTGAATGGAAAAAGAAAACATATTTTGGAAGTGTAGTTGTTACAACGTGAAAGCGGTCCAAAACAATCTCAGCATAATAATTTAGCAGCAATACGTATTATAGAATATGATTTCATATAAAAATGATATATTTCTTTTTATCTGATCTCTGATTCAAAAGTCATATCAAAATAACATGATCACGTGTTCTTGTTATCCCTAAACCAATAAAGTATCTTTTCATAAATGAATATTTGAATTTTATGCCGAATTATCAATGAGATAAAGATTTGTCGTATATACCAATACATCTGAAAATAGAATATTCAATATGCATTTATGTGTTAAGCAACATTTTTATTAAATTTTCTTGCTATAGAATTATTTTTAAAATATTTATTTTTATGCAGAATGAGTCGTCGGTATAGCAGAAAAGCAAAGCGCAGATTATATAAAAATTCATACAAAACCCCGGTTGGTTATAATAATCAAAACTGTTGACTGTATAATTTAACAACATAAGCCTGAATGAAATCAATTTTGATTGGTGCCATTATAGATAATCAAATTTGTTATCAAAGTTAAGTTTCAATATTGAAAAAAAAAACGTTATGTAAAGCATTACACTTATGTTATAATGGGTAGGGGAGGGGTTTTATGGGGTCATACATATGAAAAAGATAATATATGCGGGAAAATATGTTTACAACATATATGTACATGTAGTTACAAGGCTTAGCTTTCGCAGAGTAGATTCACAGCATTCAAAATGCGACTAGATGTAGTGTAGTTATACAATATGTGATATTGGAGGTTACAATTGATTAATATGAAAAAATAATTATTGAAAATACAAATTTAGTGCTCTGCTGAAGTTCAGTTTCGAGGCTTTTCCGTGTTATATTTTATTTAGGACAACTGAAATGTTTCTTCAATGTGTTCTCTCAATTTTATCGAATGGGCACAATACAGAATGTCAAGAAAAGCTTATCAAAATACATTTAAATATTGATTGACCATGACAATATATTTCTTAATGTACTATTAGGGTGTAAATATCAGATATACGCGTAGCATTTCTATTTATTGAAATATTTAGACAAATAGATTTACATGCCCTTTGTGCATTTTACTTTTCATAGTGTCATTGAAAATTCAGATAATATATGATGTGTCATAAAAGATGTAAATATGTTCATATATAAAGTTTCTACGAGTTTGTCATTTTGTTTTATAAAAAGAAATGTCGAGAAATAAATCGTTGAGAAATATAAACTGTGTTATTATTCATTGTGGTTTTGTTATCAACTGTAATGTTATGCAAACAAAATACAAATGACACATTTGTTTTACATTTATTGTAAATTTTTGACGTATGCTAATCCAGTTAGCTATTTGAACACTTTTGAGGTGAACCATTTGTTCACGTGACGTTAAACATTATTGTTTACAACAAAACAAGCGTTTTTATAGGTTTGTGAATAGAGCTGCTCTATTTGCAATAACAGACACAGGACAATTTATCGGCAAATACTCATAAAACTTTTGATCAGAATGATCAAATGATATTTTTTACATATAAAGTCCCGGTTAAAATACAAGATATTATCTTGTGTTTACCAACAATTCCACACAAAACAAAGCTCATTTCGATGAACAAATTTGTAATGATAACAGACAAATTCAATTAAGATTATGCTTGGATAAGATATATGAAGACAATCAAACAACCCCAATCTAATATCATTGCTACTATTTCTCTTCATCGTATTGGCGTATTTGTCTCATTAACTTCAATTGTTTATAGGGCCTATACTTTAACGAAAACTTTTATTGCAAAAGAATTATTAGATCCAATATCGGACAACATGATAGAGCTAAAACTTTCTTCACTTTAACAATCACACTCTTCATTGAGATGCTAAAGCAACGGGTTGCGTAGTTTTAGCAACGCTTAAGATACGAAATATCTTCACAGTCTTGAACAAATAAAATCAATATTTTGAACTGTTTTTGATTATCACGATTTCTTCGGAGTCATGCCCGCCCGGAGTGTTTCATAATCACCTAACTGCTCGACTGGTCCTACAACAAAAATGGTATTCATAAAACTATATTTGATAATCAACCAAGTCACTTAACTTACATTTTTGGACTGCGAATGTTTACCTTTCTTTTACCTCAAAACTAAAATTGAACCTTTAATACGACCTGTTTATAGTTTGCAAAACTGATTTTTTAAGCATATAAAACATTATATAACATTTTTCGTTAAATCCTCAAGCAAAAACTTCTACGACATACTTGATCCGAAACCTTTTTACCAGGAACCCCAATTATACTAGTATCATACCATTATATAAATGACTAAATGCAAACTCACCAACGCCCGCACATGCGACGTCCTTGTCCATGATGTACTTGGCGCAGACATTGCGCACATCCTCGGCCGTCAGCTGGCCAATGCGTCGCTGCATCTCGATCAAGGGAACACGGCGACCGTAGCAGAGCATGTGTCTGTGTTTGGAGAGAAATTTGGATTATGGGTACTGCAGTGTTCAATGTTATAATGCTGTAAGAATCTCAAAGATATCTCAATAATATGTGGCGTACCAATAAGGCTCTACGGCTCAATTATAATTGTTGTCTGAAATTGATTCTAAATTTGAATTGCGTGATTATATTGTGACAAGCATCAAGAAAAAGAACGGTAACTTTCATTTACAATTTCATTGAACTCAATTATTGGTTTATGAAACACATAGAAGCTGTTCATCCTCAATCGTATACCCCAGGGGATCGGTTAAAGGAACGATGTATTCTTTATACTATTAAATAATGCGTTCTTCTGAAATAAGATATTGGAACAGGTTAAATTGACTTGCAGTTTCTTTCATGACAAATCATATAAACAGAGCCAACCATCCCTCACCTGCCAATGTCTTCGAAGATTGGCGTAGTACCATCGAGCATCAGCTGCATGTTGGTGGTCAAAAGGTTTTTGGCCCGTTGTACCTCAAGATCGGTTAGGTCTGTGCACAGGTAAAGCCTGAAACACAAATCGGATAAAATGAATGAACGAATAAACTGCATTTGCATCTGCTAGCTGTTCCAAAAAGCCTGATCAGTTTCTATGTGTTTTGTCCCAAATCAATCTAATATGTGACCCTTTAAATTTAATGTAATAATATGTTATAAAGTGTTAACATGTTAACCTGACAAATACAAAATAGCGCCAATCCCTCAATCAATAAATTCGGGTTTAACAAATAACACCACCAACTCAACGAATTCAATCTTAATTTTCTTACCAGCTTTGTTGCGTGGCCTCGACCATGGCGGCCACATTCTCTCGATCGGTCACGAAGTACATGCCCCACAGCCCCGTGTCGTTGTAGCACGTGTTGAAGGACTGGAAGCTGTGACACAGGTTGCCCGCCGCGCATATCTGTGCCATCTTGCTGCCCAGGTTGCGACTACCACCCATCGCTCTGTAAAAGGGGATGAATTATTGGGATTTGAATAAATTATTTTGCTTATTGTGGAGTTGGCGCTTTTATATAATTTAACTTTTGTTTGTTCACATAGCAAAATAATGCGAACAAAGTCCATGTATATCCATAATCCTTTGGTCTTTTCATTGACAAGAAACCCTTGATCTGACATATTGATTATAAAAATGGCGAATTTGACATATTACCGATAGCAGGGGTGTACTTTAGCGGTCGCGCGGTCGCGTATGCGACTAAGTTTTTGGCCATGCGACTAACTTTTCAAAGTTAGTCGCGCGGCATGCGACTAACTTTTTCTCGTTCTTTAGTTATTTATAATAAATATACACTGTAATAAAATAACAATTATAGTTCTAAAAAGAAGATCATATTAACTCCTATGACCATTATACTTGCTATATGATCTAGTTAGATCATTTTCGCACGCTTCCCGAATG
>LQRL01103275.1:5153-18385 GCA_001703475.1 Hydroides elegans
AGGGGAATTTTGTCTCATCCAAACTCGTAGGTTTGTCGATTTATATTGTAAGTATCAAAAGGCATATACATGTACTATTCAGGTACACCATTGGCTATATTATGAGAGCTGTCCGTTTAGCTTCAAACTCATATGATAAACATATGTCGTCTGGTATTCAAAATATGACTACCTGGGATCTTTATAAAAGTATCAAACGGTATTTCTACACCTCAAGAAGATCCTTTTTTGGCACGAATTGTTTCTCAATCAATGCTATTTCGTTCTCGACATTATATGGTTTACTTAAACCTATGAATCACAGGCATACGCTCATACGAACACACACAAAAACGTCTTTGGAATCCCAATCATGCAGGTTTTCTGTATTTTCTTTACTAAAAAACATGGCATCTATGAAGAAGCACTTGTAACTTAAAGATCTTTGAGATCATTTGTGTACGGAGCAGAGTAATTTTTACTTGAAAGATAGGAGTCAATTAACATTTGGCTGCTAAAGACTATGAATACATTTAACATACAACCTATTTATGAATAAGGGAGTTCGACATTTCCTTAAAACTATATATTCGCGGAAGTTTACGTGATACAAATGGGAGAACCGTTGTACTGGTATTGCGAACGGCGAAACTCAACTGTTTATACGCAATTGCAATTTCAATTGCAACTGCAATTTCGATATGAGTATGAGTAGTTATATGCAATAGCTTGGAAATTCAAGTACTTACGATAAAAGATCCCATATTGATACTATCAATGCATGTATCCATGATATCAACAAATTCCTTCGTTGCCATTCTTGCTTCGACAGCTCTGTCACATTCTTGTTTAGACCGGTTGCCGAAATTATAATCTTATTTAACACTTGAAAGAAAAATACAGTACTCAAAATTGCACTTAATCCGTATCTGAAAGGAATGGGTTCTAAATGCTCAAATGAATCGTATTGGGTATCCATTTTGGAATCATTCATTAATTTTAATACAGTTTTACTGGCCATGTCCTATTTTTTTCTGGTAATCTCGCTCATAGCAAATGCGGAAGTGAAAATTACCATAAAGTATAAAATGAGAACTCTGCGCGAAAAAAGACAAGAATTCGAAACATGTAATATTTTAGCGTATATTTTGCAACAATTCTTTGTTTTGACCTAGTTAGAATGGGAACCAGATTTGGACCTGGCGGCCATTACCTTGTACACCCAGGCATTTTCCTTATGTAAAAGACAAAATTTAATGCCCATTTTTTCTTCAAATAAAGATGGTTCAGCAAGGCCGTATCAACCACTATGTGCATTGGGATAAAGTGTTTGATAAATAATGTTTTATTGTTGATGACATTACTGTGCAATTACTGGAAATAGTTATGAATTTTAAATGGAAAATTACATTAGGTGTACAAGGTAATGGCGGCCTGCTGGTTCCCATTTTAGTGAAGTCAAAACAAATAATACACTTGTTGCGTGACCGTTTTGTCCTGATCGTGGTAAACAGAAAATTCCTTTATCATTTTTATGCAAAAAAAAAAAAGAATAATTCTTCTCAAAATTTCACTGTAACCCGTGCATGATTCCTTTTGAAAATTGACCATAGCATTTCATATTCGATTAATTTTGGGAATTGTAGGTCCACACTGCCGTGTCGTTGTGATAAAAGAAGATTTAATTGATAAAAACAATACTAATATAAAATGACCAAAAGCAGCGACATTTATGGGAAAAAAACCCTCCAAAATTCATCTTTTTCTTTATTTTAGATTTGTTAAGCACTTGTTTTGTTATCATACTCTATTTTAAGGGCATTTAAAACTCCTAAAACTATTTAAAAAAAAACAGGTTGTAATTTGATGACGTTACTGCAAACTTTGACACCTGATCTAGAAAAAATATTTAATTTCGGGATGATAGTAGAGAGTACTTGTGTATCTGTGAGGTCGGACAGACTAGTAATACCTGAGATGAATATAACAGGGATTAGAATAGAGGGCCCAACCTTGACAAAATTTATAAATAGAACGATCGGTTTTTCGAACAAGCACGTGGCCTCAGAATCTAAAAATAGAAAACAAAATGGCGGTTTCAACTAGAATATGCGAATATTTGAATTTTCAGAAATCATTTTTAAAAATCCATTCGAAATTTCATTAAACTTTGTAAAATGTTAATTACACATAATTTAAGCGCTATTTCTTAACATTATTTCAAATTGCAGTGTTTACGGAACTGGTCGGGCAGCCGATGGTCGACGACTCATTCGAAACATTTATAATCTGTCTCGTTTCTAATCCCCGTATCTTCATCCCAGGTAATACTAAATTACAAAAAGTGCTACGACAAGCTTACCCGGAATTTTTTAATCATTTTGTTTAAAATATTCGAAAATTTCATGATAACACATCATAACTAATATATTATTGCCAAAAAGTACTTTTCAGCAAAAAAATGGATAGCTAAAATCATTATAAAAATATGCATATTTCTGATAAAAAAAATAGTTATATGTATTTCATAAATACTTTTTCCCTATGTTATCAATCACTCATTAGAATTCTCTTTGAAAATCCCTTTTTAATAAATGAGACATTCGATGGTGTAGAGCTTATTTTTCATACGGAACATAACATTTATGGGCATTTAAACGATATGCTGCTAATTAAACATTTAAATTTAAATGTTTTGATAAACATAACATTATGCTAGGTAACGCTTAAAATGTACTTTTTGGTTTATGTATACTAAATTTTTATCAATTAGCCCATTTCATAGAATTAAAATTGTATTAAAACTATATTTATACAAACTACTTAATGGTAACCTTATGGTTGAGCAATTGGTTAAAATACAGCATTTGTATGAACAAATTAAATGACGTTTTAAATATCTCAACGCCTTGCATATATTTAATAGAAACATAAGCGTGAAAATAAAGGGAGAATACTTCATAATTTGTCACGGGAAGGAAGGACCTAACAAGCGACTTTGAAGTGACGCTAGGGGGAGCATTTGCTCCGCTGCTCAACGGGGACCCCGAAGATGTAGAAACCATGCATGTCGGCTTCAAAGAGGCCTCAAACAGCACTGCAGAGAGAACAGTCGGTTTTAAATGGAGAAAGGACGTTGAGGGCCTGCGAAGGAGCATAGAGAAGGCCAGCGAACAAAGATGTCGTGCCAGGATTGAAATGGTATCAAACCCTCTCAGCGCAGAGAGAAGAACACTTCATAAATCAGCAAATAGAGGAGTGAAAGCGGCGGTGAAAGCTTAAAAGCAAAAGATAATGGAATGCAAAATCAAACAACTAGAACTAGACCATAAAAACAACAAGAGCCACAACCTCTTCCGAACAGTTAGGGAACTCGAGGGAAAACCGAGGAAACCAATGAGCGCCGTTAAATACAAACAAGGAAACACCCACACATACAAAATAAAGGTCCTGAAATGCTGGGAAGAACACTTTAGCGCTCATCTCAATACCGCTTCCCCCAGCCCACCGAAATAGACGAAATTCCCGGCCCAGAGGAAGCAGACGACCTCCCGCCCATTTCCCTAGAGGAAATCGAGCAGGCTATCACGAAAACGAAGAACCAGAAGGCCCCCGGCATCGATAATATCACAGCCGTGTCCTCAAAGCGGGTGGGAAGCCCATGACAGAAATGCTCCATAAAAAATATTCAATGCCGTCTGTGTACATGAGAAGACTCCGAAAGACTGGGTACGTATATTAGTCATCCCCATTCATAAGAAGGGCGATAAACTCAATTCGGGCAAATACAGAGCAATCTCGCTCCTTTCTATCACAGGAATGTTATTTAGCAGAATCCTACTCAATCGGATGAAGCAGAAGACGGAGGTTGCAACCGGTGAGAGCCAATTTGGCTTCACACCCGGACAAGGCACGGTAGACGCCATATTCATAGTTAGACAGGTCATAGAGAAATTCCAAGAACATCGCGTCCCACTACACTTTAACTTCGTTGACTTCAAGGCATCCTTCGATACGGTATGGAGGAAGGCCCTGTGGAAAATGATGATCGTAATCGGTATAGACCCCAAAATCGTCCGTATTTTAGAGTCCCTATACATGAGACAGAGTGCGCCGTAATCATCGACGGACAGTTAACTGAGTGGTTCGCAGTGAAGATCGGCCTTAGACAAGGATGCCTGCTATCACCCACTCTATTCAATATTTTCCTAGAATTTGTCATGAAAGAACTGAAAAGCCTGGATATTACGCTCAAAACTCCATGACAGTTTATCAATAGACATCAGATACGCATACGATACCACCCTCAGCTATTTTCGAGAAACTCCATCTGTCAACCTCACAGCTAAAAAATGCATGCCAAAATGGGTTATGAAATTAACCGGCGCCAAATGCAAAATCATCTCCCCCGAGCGACCAGCGAATAGTCATCGACGGAGAAGAAGTAGAGCACGTAGAATAATTTGTATTCCTGAGAAGCGTAGTGCCAAATAGCGCTAAGGACGTAATAAGGCGTATAGAACTCGCGTCGACGGCAATTGGCCGACTGAGAGAGGCCATTTGGAAAAAAGAAGTCAATAAACAATGCCCTAAAGATACGCCTATACAATGCTCTAATAGTGCCCATAGCTAAAACGCATCCGAAACATGGACCCTCAGATCGAGCGAAACGCGTAGACTCGAGGTATTCGAAATGCCCTGCCTAAGAACAATCCTAGGGGTGACGCGTATAGAAAGGCTGGGAAACGAGCATATCCGCAAAGCCCTTCAGATGAAACGCAATCACTGAAGTGGTAAAACAAAAACGGCTGAGATGGTTTGGCCAAGTCACAAGACGCCCCATGAAAACTATGTCGCCAAAGCTTACCAAGAAGGTTTCTCAAATCCAAGACTGCAAGGCAGGCCACCCAAGAAATGGACCACCCAGGTGCGAGAATACACAAGGGTTTCTATTGCTACCGAAGAACACAGAGCATCGGACCGTGGTGATTTGCGTACAATCTGCCGTCTAGAGAGAGCGAGGAGACCTGAGCATCTAAGTCATTTCAATAATTTCATGATAACACCGCTATAAACGATAAACACTAGAATTTCAGAATTAATAAGCTGTGAAGCGAACTCACAGTGCGATATGTTTCAACCCGCAACCTGCATCTTCATTTGTGGAACTCTATAAATAACACACTTTGATATTGAATTAATTGTATAATTGTGAAAAGCGTTTACAGAATGTAAATACTTTTTGTTGTTAATAAATATTATGAAATATTTTATGTATGCTACGCTTGAATTATCTTTAAAGGAAAATAACAACAAATTTCATCACCAAAAAGCTTTTGACAATGCTCAACTAGAAGAAAGTTCAAGCGGTTTTAAGATAAACAGGTTCCAAACCTTAATACCAAAGATATATAGGCACTGGTATCCAACATTTTGTTTTGATTTTTGAAAGCCAAAAATGGTCATGCTGTCTTTGCTTAACTGTTTACCTTCATTCATGCAGGGAGCTTCGATCAATAATTATCTCAACCAAACAGTCTGACTATTGCAAAAATATTACCTAGCGTTTCTCGGGAGATACAATAGTCTATGAATGATACGCGTTGTCGTAGGCTTTTCAAGATAGCATCGGTTCGAGGAATATGTGCATTGCTTGCCCGGGTCGATTCATTTCAAATAGTGATTTCACAAAAAACACATATTACTAGAAAACATATTAATACAAATGTAACTTTAGATTGGCATCTTCAGATTAATGATTGTTTATTTAGTAACGATTCGGTTGACAGAGTGTTAATGTTCTTTCAATACGTAATCTTGTTGGGTTTTTATTTTATTTCGTACCTTACAGATATCACTATTGTTTATACTAAAACTTGACACTTTTTTCATGAACGTGGAGGTGCTCTTCGTTTTATATATAAAATCATAGATTGGTGTATACAAATAACCGTTAGCTCACTTAGGCGCGGCACCACTTAGGTCTTTGTCACATCACAATAGTTTTTCTGACTGATGAGGAAAGTTCCATACGCAATCACGCCACCGAAAGTAAACTCACTCCACCGGCTAACAGAATCCCGACGTGTCTTGTTACTCCAGATCTGTTAGGTTAATGTAGATAAAATTATCTTTAGTGTGTTAATACGTAACAGCATATTATATCAAGGGGTGCCTATGAGATCGTCGTTTTGTTAGTGCCAGTTTGTTTTCGACACTCGCACTAATGCTAATGCCCTTGAAACGAAATCCAAATTATGCACAAACATTTATTTTTAATGTCAATAAAAATTTCACTTGTACATCATAGTTCAGCAATTAAAATTGCACTTTCACGCTCGCATTTTAGATGTTTGCATCTTAATGCAACTGCGAGGAATCCGATTTGCAGACAGTCGGCGATTGAAAGCCGCATTTCTGATATTATCTTAAGATCTTATTTTCAAGCTGAATATCACACGAATTTCAGTTTGCCCCTGCAAGTGCCATTTTGAAAAGGACGGTATGCGACCTTCGATTTTGGCTTATGCATGGTGCATCCTTATAATTGGTACATAATATATGCATTTGTTTTGTTTCGGTGTCGGAACATGCCCTATTTTTTGTCATCTATAATATATAATATAATATATGCATTTGTTTATGACATTTACACTGCAGGCCTCTAATCTTTCTTTTATCTGCCTCTCAAGACGTTTTAGATGCCACTCAAGACGTTTTAGAGTTTTTTTTTATATTTGCATTGTATAAATATATAGAATATAAAAAAATATTTACCAGCTTCTTCTGTCACTTAATTTGTGATTTATAATAATTTTTATTTCCTGTTTTGATTTAGCTTACAAATAAATGTGATATGATACTAAAATCTGTAAAAGATAATCTGTGAAAAAGTTAAACTTGCTGAAAAGTTAATCCTGAAAGGAAAAATGCTTTGTTTTAAATAATATAAAAAATGTAGTTTTCAAGATTTCAATTTTCGTGAATTTATGATTGCCCTGGTTTGTCTGCTTGAACGCGGCCATAGAGTCATTGTTATAGAACCATGTAGTTTAATATTTTCTTTCTGTGATTTCGGAATTCGAAAAGTACTTTATCATTAATAAGGATAGCAAAATAAGCAATAAACAAACTTTCATGTCCACGAATTGCCTAATCAATGTTAGAAAACCATTATATGTGAATGAAATAAAAGGAAACGATTTTTCAAGGCGACTCTGAAAATTGTAACACAACAAATTGGAATTAACGAAGATATTCAATAATTCAGGAGTATACTTCTTTTTGCGGATAGTATATATAAAGAGTAAGCATAGCTTAGTAGACACAAACAAGGCGAAGTCAGCAAGAGGAAAGGCTAGGTTTCTCTAATCAATAACAATTATTTTCCAAAAATATATCGCTGGTTATTTATTATGGTGACCCGGTTTCAATAGTTTATTTTTATGTTCTGATATGTAATAGATTTTATGTTTGCTTATATGCAATTAAAGAACGACATAGACTAGATAATTATTTTGAGAATGAAAAACAAAAATGTATTATGGGGGGAGGGGTCAATGTGTTGCCTATACTTGTCATTTGAAATATTGTATGAAATTGAATAATTGTTAAACATGCTAAGCAATACATGTAATATACATACATATATGCTGCAGATAAATATTTAAAGCTCGATTTCCTCAATATTTCAATCATGCAGTTTAAAACTATTCACTTACCGTTACAAAATGAATTTCAGTTTTATTTCAACAACCTTGGTTTTATAAGTTATAGGGGTTTATATGTCATTATAATCTCTTTTAATCTTATTTTTTAAGATAGCTTTATAGCACAGTTAACGTGTTAATCAGAAACCCAATAACTTTTCTACATTTGTATTCAGAATTCATATAAATCATTCAAACAAATTAACAAAACAATTTTACGATAACTAATAAATCTTTCAGGATTTATTTTACATGTCTGTGATATAGACATGCATTTAAAAAAACGTAAACCATAAAACCAGACATACAATATAAACACAAAACTAAAATCAAATTATTTCATTCAAAGGATACCAATCTAAATGTGTTTTTGATAGGATAGATTCAAAACTGGATCCCATATCTTTACCGTTGAGCCATTCTCTTTTTCTTTTTTGCGCTTTCATGTGCCGGTTATGTTGTAGAGCACCCCACGAGGTGTTTTTCAAAATATGTGTTCCTTTTCATATTTCAGCTAGCTGCAAACTTTCCAAAATGGTCATCTAGCTACAAGAATTTAAGGAACACCTTTTAAGATATTTGTCGATTTTTATTTTATTTTTCGAAATTTTTGGGTTTTCTCATATTCAGGGATATATCGCTAGGTACAACTATAAATTTGTCATATACAATAGTATGACTATTTTTATTTTTCATAAAAGGTGTTCCGCTTATGGTTCTAGTCAGCTAAATGTGCTCACTGAGCTAAAAATTGGAACACCTTCAAAGAAACATGATTATTTATTTTCTTTTTCATTGTTTCAAGTGGTTTCACACTCTAATAACAACTTTTGAAAAAAAAATAGGTCGTGGGGTGCCCTCCTTATGTTAAATGCCATTCTTCTCTAACAGGGAGCATGTTTTTATCCCTGCTCTAGAGACAGGTTTAGTTGGTTCCATTTCACATGTCCAAAGGTCCATTTGTCCGAAGGTCCACTTGTCCGAAGATTCACATGTCCGAAGGTTCAAATGTCCGAAGGTTTAGATTTCCGAAACTACTCATTGACAAACATTAAAATTTTATAACTGATAGAAAAAATGTATCCATACCATCCTACCCGACCCTGGCTCACCCGTCCAATCCTAAAAAAATTGTTAAGATTTATATTTACTTCTAACATCATGATAAATGGACATAAACAACAAATGGAGTGTTGGGATGTTATAAGACGAACAATTTTATTTGAGAAATCAACCAACTCACCCCCTTAGTGAGGGAGGGGTTGATAGAAATTAAAGAAATGCATGCACCTAGAAAATTCTAATCGAAATATGAATTCTTGACGAAGGGATAAAAAGAAGGCCGTGAAGCAGCGCTATAAACTAGTGCACAATTTCTGTAAATTTCCAGAAAGAAATTGGCATTTTCCAAGATATTTAGAAAAATTCGTGCGGATGACACTTTTGATTTTTTTTAAGTACGTACAAACATACATTCTTTAGTTATTGGCAATATGTATTCATTAAGTTAAATATATTTTGTAGATTAGGTGAAAATTCATTAGGTTTAAAAAACTCAAGCAAATCTATTGTAAAATTTAAGTTCAATAAAAAATTCCTATCTTTCATAGAGGTTACACCAATTTGCGAAAAAGAATACAATTAAAAAGTAATGTACGTAGCTTGTTTAAAGATGAACTTAGTGTTTCTAAATTTATAACTTGATTGATTTACTCTTTTTTTAAATAAACGTGTTTCCAATTAGTCTAAAGATCAATAATTTTCGTTTAATGCTATTGTTGCATAAAATAAGGCTATTCTAGTGGTGAGACTTTTGTCAACCTCAGCCCTAAACGTGGTTGTCAGGTTAAAAATTAACGGATATTTGACCCAGGCTCTACTTTAAAATGACAAATGCTGTTCTGGCCCCAAATTGAGTTGTTGGACTGCTGCGTTTTTGAAGGGTTTGGAAGGAGGGTGCGTCACGAATTCGATGGAGATTTACCCTTTTCGACTTTATTTCTCAGGGATATAGATAGGATTATAAATTCGCGTTGACAAAATCTTACAAAATATGTGAGACTAAAATTTGCAAATAAAATTGAGTCATCAAGTTTGGTCAACCATTTAGTTGAAAAACTCAATTGGCTGTTAAAATAGCATTGGTCATGATATAAACCTGTGTGAAATCTTTGGGATCTTCTTCCCATGGGTTTTGGGAGGGTCGGGCAGCCGGTTAGGAGTAGAATAATCATTTGTCAGTCACAAAAAAATGCTTATCAGCGTGTTTCTTCTTATTCTTATTACAAAACCTTCGGACAAGTGGACCTTCGGACAAGTGGACCTTCGGACAAGTGGACCTTCAGACAAGTGGACCTTCGGACATGTGGGGCTTCGGACATGTGAACAGTAATCGGTTTAATTTTAACATTCTGTTTCACAGGCTGAGCAGTTTTGGATACACTAATAGATCTTACCCCTCTGCGCACAATATTTTAACCAAACTATACATATATGCGTAGTTTAACAATGCACATCATAAGTTTCAAAACTGAGATTTGCTGTTGTTAATGGTAATGATGGGGTGGGGAGGGGTGGATGGTGTTGCTTGACATATTCTGGACTGTATCTATATCATAGCATAGCAACTTACAAAGCAACTGATATTAAGAAGTCCATTTTTTTTCATTTAATTGTAAAACATTAAAATTTGAAGTTATAAAAGTTCAATGATACTGAAATTGATCGGAATTGAGTTCGCAAATATATATATTATCATAGCTTTATTGTTTATAATATATTATACATTAAATGCCAAAAGATGAGAAAAATATCAAATAAACATTAAAATTGCTCATTGTTATAAAACGTAATAGGTTTTTAAATAGTTCTATTAAAAACTGTGTTATTTCATGAACAACTTTGTTTTTAGTCAGACTATATTAACATGAAACAGAATACTTAAACATGGACTGCTTCACAAAATGTATATGCTTTAATAAAACATCACATTTAGATTTATTTTTAGAATAATGCAAACATATCATAGATATTTTGCTGTTTGAATATTCATGAATTACACTATAAAGGTAAGAAAATTTCTGTGATTTTTAAACATTAGGGAAATATTCACTATAAATGAAAACCTCATTCATATTCTGCGTTGATTATATTTTTCGAAACTTCATATATGAAACGTTAGTAGATTATTGAGAGTATTCACTATAATTTTTTAATAATATATGATATGCTTATTGCATTATTAAATCATTGATAACAACAAATTTTAATATCTTGAATATAAATATAAATCCCGGATTGTAGAAATACACTATTTCAGTCCTTCAAGCGCGGATAAAGAGGGGTTCATCCGGCGCGCGCCCCTGTTCGCCCTCATATGTAATACAAAAAAAATTGCGCCCCCGGTACAGTCTGACAATTTATGAATTCAAATTATACTGTTTGCGCCCCAGGTTCAATATTTTCTAGATCCGCACCTGTCCTTAGTTTTATATACACATTTGACATTGACTCAAACTTAGATGTATAACCCATACATTTATTTTTTTTTCAAAATAAAACATATAATATATAGACGCAACATTGTCCAATAAATGCTGTGCGAATTAACTCCTGAAAAGTTTCATTTTTTGCTCTAGAGATACTAATTTAAGGGTCTACATAATTTTGAACAGCTAATTTTAGTAAACATACCCATGTAATAAAGAAAAATATTACGGAATCCGACAAGTACAAAACCATTTTAAAAAGGTGAAAACATTACTCTTTTACGACATCTTAAAACACAAAGCATGGGACATGTTCGTATCGGCAATTTCGAGTTTAATAATAATACCAGGGACAATAAGACGGGTAGTAGTAGTCGTTCCAGACGCACGATGGTCCTTCGATGCAATAGTAGCGATCGTCGATTTCACAAGCGGTCATGGGCAGCCAATCGCAAAGGTAGGAGCAGTGATAGTGGTCGCCATGCTTGCGGCATCGGTAGGCGCAGCAACATCCCCAACCGGAAGCGCTACGCTTGTCGAAACCGGGAGCCTCTTCTATAGAAACAAAAACATATGTTAGTTAAATTACACAAATAATACAGAAAAACGCAAAGGTAGGAGCAGGGATAATAATCTCCGTGCTTGCGGCAACAGCCCCAGCCGGAAGTGTACGCTTCTCAAATCCGGGAGCGTTGTTTACAGAAACTACGAGGAAATATGTTTTATTTTCAACTATTCGATTAGGTTAAGTGAAGTTGTAAGGACGCTCTATCTTCTGAAACCAAGACATTGATGTTGATGTTGTCGTTTACCATTTTTGGGTAATATTCGTATTTGTATACTAGAAAAGATTTAGGACTCGTATCACCTCCCTAAACGTTTCTTTATAATGGCATTATGTGCAATCTGCCGGCCAATATCGCCCGGGCAATATCAATTTGCTATATGTGCGACGGTAGTGGCAAAACTATATATTTTAATTAGTCATGTTATAAAAGGCATAAACTCCTCAGGGTCCATACCAAAATAGTTATTGAAGGGCACCCCACGACCAAATGTTTAAAAACGTGTGAAAATTGAAAAGTCGAAATTCTTTAGTGTAATACAAACTTTTAAGAACATTCCATTTAGAACACCTAGCCATATGTTTCTGAATAAAATGAAAATAAAATGTTCAAACCGATTCATACAAAATAGAGAATTATTGAAAAAGCTGTTCCTTTAATTCTTGTAGCTAGAACGCATTTTACGAAAGTTTGTAGCTAGATCAAATTTGAAAAGGAACACCTATTTTCAGGAACACCTCGTGGGGTGCTCTTCGCTATTGACCATCGGGTAGATAAAAGTATGTAATGCCCACACCCTTCTGGCTTACACATTACTTTTCCATTTCATGTGGTCAAACAAATTTAGGTATTCTCTTTTGGTATAATTCCTATTTTGAATTGCTATATGTACCTCCAGCGCCGTCCTTGATGAGCCAGAATGAGTTTGAAGTGGTGCAGAACGGTGTCAGTTCCAATGGGACTTCCGCTTGGTCCACCATCTGACTTCCGGTCTCATACATCACCACGTGGTCCTTCAAATATATAATTCATTATAATAATCATGATTATATTATAAATGTAAATACTGTAACAGTATATTATTGTATCTATACTATATGATCATATCCCGTCACGTACATCAGACACGTGATCTTTCAAATTTATAGTTGATACATGAATATTGTCATATTAAATATAGTTATAGTTATTATTATGAATATATAACACATAATCATCATATCATATATAATTGCATTTATATTTATTATATGCGATCTTTTCGTAGAACGAAAAATCGCAGGTAATGCGTTTGGTTTGCTTTTCTGGATTTTAGCGGCTGTGTTCCCGTACACCGATTTTCTATATGTTCAAGTCCAAAATCGACTGATTATTTTATATAACATTATTTTTTAGATTGTGATCTTATAAATAATATTGAATATATTTGATGCTAAACACACACCATCTGATCACACAAATGTCTTCATTATTGCCATGCTGAAAAACAC
>LQRL01103276.1:1114-11354 GCA_001703475.1 Hydroides elegans
TAGTTGTACGTTTTAATTTTGTATTAGAACGCAAGGTCGATGAAGGTTGTCGTTTAGTCTGGTGAATAAGTTGTCCAGCATTAAACATGTATTCCACTTTTTTACAGGCCTGACGTTGTTTTTATGAAGAAAACATAAGGCGAGCCACTGGGCTTTCCAAAAGCCGTATTTTCCCGGTGACGCAATAATTAGGTCACAATGCTAATTTGCATATGCTGTTGCATTTATTGCGTCATTTTTGTTCTTAGCGTTACCCTCCCGGGTGGCATGCCGATTGACGTTTAAAGTAACGAAAATCAATATGTTAAGGTTTTAAATATTACGCTGCACCTTATTTATAAGCCCATGCTAACAATAAAAACGCAAAAAAAAGCATATAATAAAAATAATACTTCATGCTTTCAGAAAAATACGGGAAAATCATTGCCCCTCGGGAGACCGCCCGGGAGGGCCCTCAGGCTTCGCCTTCGGGCCCTCCCGGACGGTCTCCCTCTGGGCAATAATTTCCCGTATTTTCCTGAAAGCATGAAGTATTATCATAGTCTTTCCTTTAATCACCTCAAAACACGACCTTTTCGAAACGAAACAAATATTTAAATTAATCTTCTAGGCTCTATACATAAAAACCTGTGGTGGAAAGAGTTAAAAATAACTCATGAGGCAATAACTCATGTCATATCCGTTACATCAAATACAATGTTTTGATCGAATTCAATGTTTTAGCCCTTAGGTGCAAAATTTTAAATTACGAAGTAATGGAAATAAAACAGTATTTGATAGGAGAAATATCTAGAAACTCTTCCAATATCGTAAGGTTCTTAGGTTGTTTCCATCACATCAATTACATGGTTTAAGTGAGTTCAATGATTGGGTTCTTACCCACTCGGCAAGGGTCGTCCATAGTACGTCGCATTCGGATGTGACGTTGAGAGGACGATCTACTTTGGGCCCATGTGAAAGTTTTTTCCGGACGTCGTTTTACGTCCTTGCGTCCGTAGAACGTAATCCGTACGTCCGACTTGGACGTGACGTCGATGCAACGTATTTCCTATGTCCGGGACGAGTAAGGACGTCCGGAAATTTTCCAAACGGGCCCAAAGTAGGGCGTCCGCTCAACGTCCATGGACGTCCGCCCGTGTGGGTAGAAACACTTAATATTGTTTTTTTTTTAAGAAAACCTTATTTTAGAGCACAAAATTGGATTGAAAAGTATAAGCTATTAAGGCAAATTTTATAATTTTCTATCCTTATTTTGTCAAAATCGTGGCATGAGAGTCGACGTTATAACCATGCATATATCGAAAATTCCATATATAATTTAATTCAAATCAAACTTGTATTTAATTGCAAATGTGAATCACGAAACGGGTCGAAAAGTTCGGTCACTCAAAAGAAATCTACTCTTATTTCGGTAATTTGATGTAATGCAATGTTAATCAAGAAAATCATTAGAAATAATCATTACAATTACATCACAAGCAGTCGAATCATTAATTTATAAATTGATATGTTTCTTTTTACGAGTCTCATAAATGTTTTCAATTTAAAATGCACATAAAACATTCTTCAAATTAACGTTTTGCTATCAATTTTGTTTTAAAGATTGTCCCGTCAGTCTGTAATTTGAAATTTATATTTGGCTGTTCTTGTGATAAAATGTTATAAATATTATGCAATTTCATGGAAAGAAACTGTCTCGGTACTGTCTCGAAATTGACTCGGTATTTATCTTTTAGCAAGAACACAATTCCAAGAATCACAACAAAAAGATTTTGTGCACCGGTTAGCTCAGTGGATGCAATGTGATTATTAATTTGCTGATTTACCCATACATCGCTTTAAACACGTACTTGTTTCGACCTATATTTTAAGTTAAATATCTACGTGGCGTCTCCATATCCACGATTGATTTCGCGCTGTCCCACATAAACGTGGTGCATGTGGTATGCAAAACCGATGCTCCAAAACGGATCAAATCAAATGATTTATAAATAAGTCACATACAGTGATTATGAAATAACCTGCTATGCGACATATAAAGATTTTGCCATCGATTTTCATATATTTTTATTAAATCAAATTACATCTTTAAGGAAGCATCATAAATAAAAAAGACTCAATCAACATTTTATTTCACTCGCAATAATTTATTTTCTTCGATGGGTTTCACATCTTCACATCGATTTTTGTTCATAAAAAAACATTTGTTCATAACTTAATATGAGCCAACATTTGAAAAAAAAACGCCTTTTGTGTAATTTTGTGAAACTTCATCTCTGAATCTGATCGTTTCGGGTCCGTTTTGATACATTCGCTGACTGAGCGAATGTAGAAGTATATACGTTTGCGTAATGCGAAACGCAAAGGCAAACGGATGCATAACGGACATGTGGAGACAGCTTAAAAAAAAAATAGAACTAGGTTTTTTTAAAACATAAAACGCAAACTCAGACGCAAACGAAAACGTGGAGACACCACTTCATCCATCCTATCATTTCCTCATTTTGAATGGACAAACTAATCTGATGGACTGTTATAATAATAATATCATATATCTTACATGGTAGATTTTACCCTTTAAAGCCTTGTGACATTTTTAACAAAAAGTTTTTAAAACAGTTCTTATAAGTTAGCTAAATGTTGAAATGGACTTGGCAAGGTTTGTTTTAGCTTACTGTCTTGTTCCCTATCTCTTTTCACTTTATCTTAACTTATTTAATTGCATATATTTCGAATACATGCATGTCTATTATTCTTTATTGTTCTCATTTTTATTGATAAGTCTGTTTCTCACCCCCTCCTTTTATCGCGTACAGGCCAGGAACATTCAGTTTTTTTTTCGGGATGTGAAGGTGATTGGTCACTATGCTTACATTGGATCGGAGATTCCAGACCACGGAATGCAAGTGTTCGATCTCCGCAAGTTACGAGGACTAAGCGCCGACAACACAAGGGTGAATTGCCAACACTTAGTTTACAGACCCTCTGTCTTCACGATTTATCAATTCATATAATGGACAGTAAACTAAATTGGCTAAATCACTCGGTCAACTCTATTAATTAAAACGTTATACAAGTGCCTCGGTTGCGCCTCTCAACTGTGCAATGTTTTAATTAATGGACATACCCTGTACTTTATTCTATGACTTTATGACAGACAAGGTCTCAGTGTATTGTTTTAGATTAAGAAATCTTGCACCTGCAATCATGTTGACCGATTCAAATTCATTGCAGAAGTGTTTAGAGGATGCGCGCTCTCCGCAATTTACATCAATGATGCACAGCGAGTTTAATTTATATATCGTAAATATGTTGTGTTACAATTTACTAACATTTTTTTTATTCTCAACACTTGTTATTAGATCTTTCAAATGAGTGCATTCTTTGACGGAGTGAGCAACTCTCATAATATTGTTGCAAATCAAAAGAGCAAAACCATTTTCATCGTGGGTGCAACCGGCGCTCCTTCCAATCCCCCTACATCTGGTGCTACCGTTTGCGACGGTAAGTTAGTGCCAGGTTCTCGCATTTTAATACATAGTCTAAATAAATGTAAATTTTAATATGCATAACAAAAAAGCACAATACCCTTAAGGAGTGTTCACGCAAACAAAATATCCTAAATTTTTGCGTGAACAGAGGGGATAAATTGCTATGTTTTTATACAAATGTGGCTTTCGAAAATATCGGGTTTCGTGCTATTTTCTGAGCTTTTTCGTTTGCGTGAACACGGCCTTATGCCATAGGTATAACTAATAATAAGCAAGGTTCTCGGTGCTAATAAAATATGGCAGTTATAAACCGTTTTGATGAATCAATCAATTGTAATTGAAACACATTCACCCGAATCAAACGATTGTAATCGTACCGTGTCTACTTAACTATCTTATTTGTCATATTGTTTTAAGATCTATCGATTTTTATTGTTTGCTCTGCATAAAAAATTAAATTGAAATTAACTTAAAGAGTGCGCTTAGTCATCCTGTTTTCATTCAATAGGTGGTCTCCACATGGTTGACGTGAGCGATCCGCTCAATCCTACTTTCGCCGGATGTTTCGGCGGAGACGGATACGTGCATGATGCCCAATGTGTAATCTATGATGGCCCTGATAAAAGGTAATAAAGGGCATATGTATTAAAGGTGTTTATAATAATGTCAATTGTACCAAGGAGAAACAAAACTAGATTCTGAATCTTATCTAATCACATTAAAGACGCGTTCGGCTGAAATAAAAGCGCAACATTTCGGGTGACTTTAACTTTAAGCGCAAAACCTGTGCTTTGAGCTTTTTCGGAGCCATGAGCGCGGCCATAGGCATTTATACACTTCGAACTCTAAATCAAGTATCAAATCAACAAACCCATCGAAAAAAAATCGATTTTTTTCTCATTAGATACGAGGATCACGAGATCTGTTTCTGCTACAACGAAGACACATTTACGATCGTAGATGTCACCGATAAGGACAATGTGCAAATCGTCTCCAGAACCGAGTATGAAGGGTACAATTATACTCATCAGGTATATCTTCACAACTAAATGCCTTCATTTTTACGTTATTTGAACAGTTACTGATTTAATTATCGAGCTGTTATTCTATTTGGATCATTCCAAAAACCATTGATGAACACAGCATTGACATGACTGGCGACGTAGATATTTTCAAGCAATTACATGGATGGCTGATTTTGTACAGTTTCGCCATCAGACAACTATATGTCATTTGAAAAAAGTTTAATTTCAGGGGTTATTACCGATCAATAGACAATTACAAACACTTGAAACTCATAAAACAGAGCTTACACAGAGCTTATACATAAAGAGATGTCTATATATCAAATAAAGTAGTTTTTTTTTCAATTAAACTCAGGGTTGGTGCACCAAGGATTTGCGTATAGTGATCATGGACGATGAGCTAGATGAATTCTTCGGACAAGATCAGTGAGTTGCTTTAATCGATAACTTGGAAAAACGGGGTATATACTCAATGTGAAAAAAAAAATATTTATAAGGATGCAGTCATCGGGCAGCGGCCGCCGTAGACCACCGAATATGACATAAAACATCTGCGGCATTGTGTGCCGCAATGCCGCAAATATTTTATACTAAATTATGTTATCTTGGGCAAATTTGCCGCTGCCCGATGACGGTACCCTAAACATACTGCATAAATGTAAATGGCTGGAATTTCATGGAATGGAATGTAGGAGTACATGTTGATAGCCAATAACGGGAAGGCCTGAGATTATATCAGACATTCAATGCGAATGTGTCCTCAAACTTGGCACTCAATTATGCTATTTATATGTTACAAAAAGGCACACCAAGTCGTATGTGTGGAATATTGAGGATCTGGAGGCACCTGATTTGAAGAATGTCCATGTCCATGCTACAGAAGCCATTGACCACAACCAGTACATCAAGGGTCGATACACCTACCAGTCTAATTATATGTAAGTCGGGTGAGAGTGTGGTTTACTTCATGTGATGTAATTTTGATTACGCATATTCGGATATCATAAAACATAAATAATGTTTTTAAAGGTTGAGTACTATACATTCGATTAATAAACAAATATGCTCATAATTCATCATTCAAAATGATAATTCTATATAAACTTGAAAACCTACATCAACATTTATAACGTGTTTCTACAGTAATGTTAACCCGTAATGCATGCGGTCCAAAGGTTTCGAACTCGCTTTCAATTACTGTGCGAACATGTAAAAATGTCGATGATTTTAAGCGAAAACTTAAAACATTTCTTTTTTTAGTAAAATTAATCCTTAAATATGTTTAGAATAATCATAGTATCTATCTATATCTACTGTTATCCTGGCTTATGAATATTGGGCATGCGCTTGGATAGTTTACTTACAACACGCACTATAAAAAAAAAACATGTATGTATGTATGATAATGTCAGCTTGTGCTGTATCATGTGTGTAGATACATCCTTAGATTCAAACAAAATACATGTAGTGGCCTTGCCATGGCTCTGGCAAGTGATATTTTTTTTTTACATCACAGGGCCGGTCTACGCGTTCTTCGCCTTAATCGCGGGAACTACAAACTGAAGGAAGTTGCCTATTTCGATACATACCCGGCCGATACGATCGCACAGTTTGCAGGAACCTGGAGCAATTTCCCGTACTTTCGCAGTGGTACATGTATAAAAAGCAATGAATCTTTATATATACACAATGACGTTATTTCATATATTAAACATTACAGAAAAGAATTGATTTATAGTTTTGATGTATGTGTAATGATATTCTATCAATGATTTTATTGATGTACCTAGAACAATCAGATGAATATAAACGTTTTTTTAACATTTCACAGGAGCAGTTGGCGTGACCGACATCGAAAGCGGATTCTTCCTTCTCGACGTCCATCTTAAAGAAAAACCACAGTTTGAAGTCGATGATGACGATGATAAAGGAATGAGACGCAGGGGAAGGGCGAGAAAGAACAAGGATGCATTTTGTAAGGCACTCGACCTCGAGCAGTTTGCAGAATGCGAGGATTGAGGGATTGATCGGAACGGAAAGAATGAACTCAGTTATATATATATTTTTTAATGTTTGATTTTATTTCGGAGGAAAGATACAATTCGGCATTGACTCAAAATTAGAATGTTTGTAGTTTGGCATGAGGTTATCAACAACAAATCTGGAAATTATCCTTTTGAAAAAAAACACACATAATAATTATTTTTATAGATGCATTGAAATTCATATTTTCGAGGTATTTTTTAGATACTTATTTCAAGCCTATTAGGTTGTTTTAATCACCACATTTTATCATTGTATTTCAGAAAAATAAAGCTAATAAGAGAGAAAAATGAGCACATTCCTTTTTTTAATTAATGAATATGGACTAATAAGATACGAACATATCGAGTGAGTTAATGTTAATAAATTGCAACAATGCATCTAAAATACATGTATAACCAAAACTCGCAAATTGACGGACCATAAACATTTAAGTTTCCTAGGTTTGATGTCGGTTTCTTTTGATCATAACAAAATAGTTATAAACCGAATGATGAAAAAAATTACATTTGATTAAAATCTTAACTGACATTTTTAGTGCTTAATTTAGTTTTGCTTGGATAACACAAACACAAAAATTCCTCAATGTTTTAAAAATATAATTGAAACACGCAAATAGTCTATTCATAAATTTGTAGGTCTCTTGGGTTCGATGCGGGTTTCATTCAATGAAAAATACATGACCCAAATAAAATTTATTATATAAAAAACATGGCCCAATTAAAATGAAAAATATAGACTGTGACAAAAATAATGACCGATGTCATAGGTGTGTTGTTGTTTACTTATATTCTTAAAAATAATCAAATAACGCAAAGAAAATTGTCGATTCGTGACCATTAAAGAATTTTGGGTTGGATGCGGGTTTATTTTAATAAATAACTGCAGAAAAATGATAGACTGTGATTTAAATATTAACCAAAGTCTCATTGGAAAATCTAGCGTATCGACTTATTTGCCGATAATGGACATTCATGATGTCGTTCGTGATGATGTAATTACGAAATTGACTTTATAAGTTTTGACAAAGTTTTTATCTATTACCCGCAGGATTTTGATGGTTTTGACGATATATGATGGTTTTACACACGAGATAATATTTAATGAGAGACAATATATTTTATGTCGCGTTAATGGTACCGGCAGGCGAAATCTTCAGAAATTTCAAGATACTTTGACAAAGTACAAATTATACATACCCTCACGCAAAGCACAGATTTTAATTACCTTAATTGAAGGGCACCTCGCGACATACTTTTCAAAAAGTGCTTAAATCATCTTAAAACAACTTTATTAAGACGAACAACAACAAAATACTCCTTTTTGAACATAACATTTTCGCAAAAAGGTGTTCCTTTTTTCCAAGCCAGCTGAGCTGTTCCTCCATTTCTAGGCAGCTTGGAGCAGAAAAGGAACACCTTTTGCAAAATTCAAAATGCTGAATATAACTAAATCACCTGTTATGAAAAACAAATAACTGGTTATAAGACTATTGCAAGCAATTACAATCATTTTGCAATTAATTATTCTCAAAATTATTACAAAATAACAGGGTTTAATCACAAAGTTATTAAAGCAATTTTTGTCGAGTAGCTAAGTGGGTGCTCTCGCTTATCGGTACATCTTTAGCCTATCACATTGCAGCATGTGTAGGGCTCCAGATTTATTTTGGTTAATGCGCTGACTGCTTTCAACAGCGACACATATTATTTAGCAGTCAATCGCAAACTTTGTTTTGTTATAATATTCCTATATGTATTCAGCAATATTGTATTAAAGCTATGATATTAGCTTGTAATTTTGTTTTGTTGTGTTTCTATCAACCTGGATACTTTATACATATTTGATGTTTTACTGATCAGTGAATCGTGTTTATGTATGACGAGTTATGCCAATAACATCGGTTTTAAATATCGATATGGCGAAGACGGGTTTAATGGTATATCAAAATGCGGGTTTCTACAGCAACGGATATTATTTCTATCAAATGCGCTATATATTGTGCATACTATCAGCTATATAATATTGCTATAACACGAGGATACAATGGGCCTATTATACCATTTCATCAAGGTATTTATCGTTTTTTTCTTTCTAGTGCTTTGTATATTCTATATGCTTTTAAAAGGCATTATTTTGCGCTTTATATTTTCTACACGAACTAGTTTAATTTCTCATGATAATGGTGTATGATCGCTGCCATATTGGATTTAGATAATGCGTTGCTTCTTATTATTTTATCAAGTTGTTTTTGTTAGCACTGATGATGAGGTTACCGTCAGTTGCATTTATAAACCAATCATTCAGATTTTAAAATATTCATATTGTTGCTTTATGCTGTTATACCTGATGATGATGTTACCGTCAGATGCATTCATAATTAACTCATTATTCAAATATTTTCATTATCATAATGTTACCAAGCGCTATATGTTGTTAGCACTGATGATGAGGTTACCGTCAGTTGCATTTGCTTACGCACTGGTGATGAGGTTACCGCCAGATGCATGTGCTCGCGCATTGGTATACTTAGTATTACATTATCATTAATCCTCTTGGTAGCGTTTGTTGCCTTTGTTATGAAATAATATTGCTTAACATGCCCAAACTCTTTGCTATATACTATATGCATTTGTTATCTTAACCGATATATTCAAATATGATTATCATGCTTATCATCAATACATTTTAAAATATTATTTCTCTATCGTCGTATATGTGAAAATAGCCTAAGCTTATAATGCAGGGGGTAAGACTATGATCTCATACCTATTTTTTTCATGCGTGTGCTTTCAAGCCACATATTCTGTTTATGTTAACACATCTTCGCATTGCTTGGGGGCTTCATATATCATGTTTTATTACCTTTGGGTCGACCTCCAGTGTTTTTTCACACATTACAATTTGCAAATATATTCTTTTCTCTTATAATCATGCGTTGTGTATTGTGTTATATTTGTAAAAGGGGCCATGTTTCATTCACATATACTATGTACCATATTGCTTACTAATAATACGACCACGTCTAAAATACGTATTTGTATATAAGTTCCGGCATGTATATGTGTGTTAGCACACGCTTTTACTTTTTCTCACCCTGGATTTTAGCTACTGTGTCTTATCACTCGTCGGGTGACTCATGGCTAATCTGTTTACTTTCATGGTGAAAATGCCGAGATGCAGAAGAATGGCAGGCAAATAAACAAGTGACAAGCAGTGCCACGCAGCAATGTGTGAACACTGAAATGTGATACAGCAGACCTCAGGCGATTTTCAAACTACAGTCAATTCCATCTAAAAGTTAAGTGTCGTATTCTGTCCTTTAATGATTCGTTTCAATTAGTGACAAAAAATAATAAAACGGTATTCGCTTTTAATATATCTTTACTTCTATATTGCAGTTAACTTGACCATATACAATATAATATGCACATTATAAGTATAATAATTATTATTTTCATTACTATTATAAAAACTCTATTTGCTTTTAATATACCTTTACTTCTATATTGCATTTAATTGTACCATATATAATATAATATGCACCTTAAAGTATTATTATTATTATCATTATTATTATTATTATCTGCAATCTTTTCGTTAACGAAAAAATGCAGGTATTGCGATCGCTTCACTTTTTAGGCAAATCGACCCCCTCATTTTTGTAGTACCTTTTTCTAT
>LQRL01103313.1:21937-35288 GCA_001703475.1 Hydroides elegans
GGTTACGATGAAATAAACGCTGCAATAGGACTAAACCATCGACAAAACAAAGTAACTTTGATATTATATCGAATAAATGAAAAAAATCATGCTCCAAAAATAATAATAGTCACGAACATTTTTTTCCGTCCGACATAATTTTCACAATTATCATCAGATGAGATTTCAAACCACAAAGAATCTAGCAAAGGCACACAGTAATGCAACTAAACTTTTTATCGATTTATCTGATAATATTTTGAATTAAAATAACATCAATAATCACTGAAAAATTCAAAACTGTTATAAATTTGCATAAGTTACCTATGATACTATATTCCATCATGTGAAAATAATAATTTATCCATTTTCGTGCATTATTGATGTTTCATATAAGACAGTTTGAATATTTTCCAGACCATTAGTCCATACAAAGTTATTTTCAAAACTAAAAAGAAGAGTTTTAGACATTTCAATTTATCCTAATGATTATGTCGGACGGAATTTAAACATCATTTTGCGAGAAAACATGTTTAACCACCGCAAGGCTATTATTATTGTTCCAATTTGTAATGACAAATGATTTTATACTTTAAAACTATTTATCTAATTCATTATATACTAAATTTTGGTGAATATCTCGATATTTTTTATCATTTATTAGCATTTTCGTCAAAATTATCACATAAAATCTATATATTATATTGGTATTTTGTGAAATTTATACAGGGTAAACCTATTCTCAGACATTAATTACTATATATTCCCTGTACATACATAGATTTGGTGTTGTTGACCATCAATTACGATTATATGAGTCATTTTCCTTCCGTTTTGTATCTTTTAACTAAAATTATGTCGGACGGAATTATGTCGGACGGAAGTAATTTTTGCCATTTTATTCCAAATTGTGATATCACAGAAAAATATTTTTTCCATTCATGGTGCAGATACTTTGGATGTATCGTATTATCATATGAATTTTCAATTCTGTGAGGTTTTATTTTTCATGAACATTTTTCTTCCGTCCGACATAAAAAATGTTCCGTCCGACATAATCATACCAACCATGATTGCTCAGTTATTTTAAGCCCATGAAAATTATTTTGACTCTCTATAGAAAGGAAAATTATTCATGTGTTTAAAACTGGTCAAAACTCTTTACTTTATGGATAATTTTCGATGAAAAGACGGTTTTGTTGATGTGGGTAGCAAAAGTCGTTTTTATCGATTCCGTCCGACATAATGTTTCATTTGAATTTCATAAAAAAATCAAGGCGACGGAGAACTTTAATTTTGGTAAAATCTGATAGAGGTCCCCCAACACCAATCAGCTACCATATTAATTTCACCCTTGTATATGGCAGTTATTTTTTATAAGCGACTAAAGTATAGAATTCCGTCCGACATAGAAACATGACTTTTGAAAAATGCCCACTAGATGTTACTATAAAAATTAATCATAGTTATGAGATTACATCAACGGTTCATTTTAATGTGATTCAAACAATCAAATTGCAAACGCTAATACATATACATGCATGAATATCTGCTGTCCACTAGTTCAAGGTCGCATGCTGAACACAACCAAAATTTTGAGGTTGTCATACCTCAGAGTCTACTGAAGGAAATGAGTATATTTTGTGTCAATATACCCAAATAATACACCTATTATATCTATAAATTTCATAATTTTCAGTTTAAAACTATTACATCAAAACAATCGGTATATCTATATATTCAAATATTCTGTCCAGTAATTCAAGGGCCTGTTCTATCTGACATTGGCTACTGTCATGTTTGAAAATATTTATATGGCCTCATTATAATAAACTATTGATTTTGAATATTTAAAATTCGAACAATCAACATGCCTTCATTCTGGTTATACCCTAATTTAAGCTCATATTGCAGTACCCGTTTGTCAGAATATTCGAATCATATTCGGATTTATGTTGTTTATGGAATGGATCAGACTGAAAACTAAATAAATTAATTTGCTATGTTCAAATAAATTTATATATTATTCCATTTAATATGATGTTACCTTTAAATGTCTTTATTCGATAACAGCCAGGAAGTCTAACTCTATTGTCAATGATATTATTTAATAACGACATTAAACTTTACTTGAAATATTGCAATACCAACATAGACCTACTGAGGATGTACACAATGTTAAGCAATGTCGTTCAATTTCAATATTTAAAAATCATGCCAATATAAATAAATAAACTTTGTTTGCTGAAATGTGTTAATAGATTGGCGCCCATCCCTGTTGGTCCTGATGTCCTTTTGTTCGTTAAATATTTTTTGGACCAACTCAAATAAAAACTGATATGTTCGATTCCGTATTCCAGTCCTTCGGTATCGATGTCTCAGTTGTTATATTACACTGCAACGAGTTTGATGCGAGTCGATTCAGCGATGTGTTGAATCGTCATGTTATCATCAACATTCTATTATTACATAGTTTGATACTACGTTTTTACTTTGTGAATGTATAGAACAAAACAACAATCACTGCAACAGGTTTTGAATAATTGATATTTCACTATTTAACATTATTCACATTACACATCAAGAAAATATGCTATACCGAAGGTTTTTAATCGTCAATTATCGTGGAATATTATAATTTGCTAAAATTGAAATGGCGATCGAAAAAACCGGCGACAACGCATAAAAACGTTCCTTTCTCATTCGGCCTTTCTCAATCGGCAATTTCATTTTAAACTTTTTAAATTCCTGGCTTAGAATGAAAGTCCTTCTTCCGCACGTCTAACTTCGTCGTTTAGTTTGGAACGACACTGTCTAACGTCCGCTTCGACAAAATAGAACGTTTTTAAACGTTGATATGGGCCCGCATAATAACGTCATTTGGACGTAGTTTGGCATCTCGGACGGATCATAAAACACATATCACAAATGTTAATATATATCATGTCAATATGCCTTTGATATATGCGATATATGAAAATAGTTTATATATAAGTCAGATAAATATAATATATAATTCTAATATGTCATATATATGCTTGTATAATTACCTCATATATTCATAATTTCGAGTCCTGTTATTTTTATATTCAAAACGAATAGACACAAAACGAATAGACAACAAGTGGAGACGATTCAAGCAAAGTGAAATGCGACACAATAGCGCACGACATTTGTAGACAAGAAATCGGAGGGTCTCCCTTAGAAAAAAAACTCTAGTTTGGCTTGAATGCCTTTCCTCTCGCTTCACAGCAGTTATAAGCTATACTGCATAATGTTACATATATACCCGGTATAACTGGTGTATATGTATGTAATTTTGATTTAGATATATATTAAAAAGTGATTAATTTGTGTACTAATTGCGGATAATAAATTGATTTGGTGCGATAAGAATTGAACGGATAGTTGTGTTTGGATAAACGAAGACTCGCTTCTTCTAAATTAAAAACAAGTAAGATTAATTGCATTTTCAGCTAAGAATATAAATCTACCTTCTATATGTACCGGTATTTTGTTTTTGTTGAAAATATTTATATTCCGATATCATTTTTAATATTGATTGAGCATCACTAAATCTAAATTAAATGCAAATATGACAAAATTAAACTATATGGGAATGGTAATCATAAATGTCATAAATCTTTTCATTTCCGCCTGTAGCGATATATTTGGTAACAAAACAAATCAACATAATTTAGGCAGCCGTTTCACATTTGACCTGAAATGATAAACCTACTGAAACAGCCCGAAAACTGAAGCTGTTACACTTATATGATAAAGATTAATACATTTAAACTCAAAGTAAACATTATCTGTATCATCCTTTTAAAAACTAAATGCATATGACGGCTAGCCAAAATTAGTTTTACATGCACGAGTGTTTAAATAAGGCCAGCTCTTCAAAAGGGCTTTTCAGATTATATGTCCTTAGGCAAGTGACTTTAGTTACAACTAAATGTGTGCGATATGAGATCGCTTTTATCTAATTTAGTGAAAACAAACATTAATTTGAAATGTAGACTATGTAAATATATAAAACATGAATATGTGATGTGTTTTATAAAAAGCATGTATGCTTTTTTGCGAATAAATTTGTTTGGTATCAACAACTTTAAAACTATCTTTCACTCTTCTTATCTCAATAATTATACGGTCTAAAATTAGCAATTTTTAAAAATAAAAAAGCTTATTCCCCTTTTGATATGAATGGTGGATTGAAATTACATAAATAATTATTGTGCAGAATTTATACGCAAACAATCAGCATTAACACATGTGTGCTAACATGATTGGTATCTTTCAATAATACGAATTATTTACAAAACCTAAAATAAACATGCATATAATAAATCGATCAGGATATGATAGCGTGCATGTCTAATAAAAGTCCATCATAATGCTTTAAAGTGCTTCCAATAGGGAACCTATTTCTTAAGACATGATATACAACAACTTATTATGAATTATTACATCAAGACACTATCTGGATTTGTGTGCTCAATAGCAAAGTCATAATCTAACATTATAGTGAAACCAGATAGGGACAATATTTGCCCATATAATTGACATAATAATCCTACTCAGACTTTGCTTAACCGATCCTTATTATTGCACTTACAAGTCTTATTATTCGATTTATTTTTATTGGCGAGGGTTGAGTGGCTTGTTTAGTAGGGGAGTTATAATGGATATATACATGTATCTGTAAGAAAAATAAATCAGTCAATGAGAATCGAAATTCCTTTGGACATACAAGAATATATATGCAAGGTCATTAGAGAAACATATCTATAATATATGAGCCATCCAATTAACACAAGACATAGTTATAGTTTACGGTAATGACATACTTTTAAGGAATTTCTGCGATCGCGATAAATTTCAAAAGACATAGGCCTATAGTATATTCAACATCGCTGTATTTGCTAAAGCTGAATTTCACAACGATCGCAGAAAATGTTACAAGCGTCCGCTCTTACCAGCAATCACTTATTGAAATTTTATATAAACCCGATCTTCAACATAAATGTATATATCGAAAGAGATTATATGTTCATCGTTTGAAAATATGAAATGATAAACACGTCATTACATGCATTGATGTTAATAATTCATTTGTGTAAAAAAATATAATAATATCAAGATTCATTCTTTTACCATATCCCGAAGTCCGTGTCATTTTATGTGCGAAATCCGAGCCCCAATCGTTTTCATATCGAACCCCGTTCTTTTTTTTTCAAAAGAAATTGACGTGACCTCGAGTAATTTGTACAACTTAACATGTTTCATTATTCAAGTATTTTGCTGCTGCTATGTTTTCATTCTCATTAGTCAAGTATTTTCGCTGATGTGTCGTTCCACACAGTCTCATGACTTGACATTTTGATTTCTACCTTTGGGTTTTTGTGTGCCGTGATTTCCTTTCCATCTCGCATAGTAACGCTGTGTTTCTGTCTTGTAGACATTTGTGTCACGTTGAATAAGAAATCGGGAAAAATTTCACATTTACGAAGGTTCCATTCTAAACCATGTGTCTGTTAGGAGAGCAGTGCGTCGTTTATGTCCTGTCTTCTTCTCCAAAATACTCTTTACTCATCCTGCATAAAGAAACTTCCGCCTTCGGCCGAAACGTCAAAATTGCCTCAAGTGAAAGATTCAACTCACGCTAGACCTTTCAATACGTTCCATGCAACGTATTGAAGTACGTTTCAATATCGCGGCATCAATGAATTGAATTTGTTTTTTAAATCATGAAGATCTGGTTGTTAAACCAGAAAACGCTAAATTCAAGAAAACATATTAAACGAATTCAACATAACCATAATCATTTGTTGAATAAACAGTGGACCCTCATTAAACCAAATACGGCTAAACATGTAGTGACGGAGCATGATTTAGAGACCAAGTGCCAAATCGTATGTATAAGATTTAGCCGATAAACCGAAAATCGGTTTGTACGGACACATTTTTGCCGGCCCGAGCTTTTCGGTTTAACGGCATTATACTGTATGTCGGGGTTTACGAGCCCTTAAATGGGGGGTAAAATAACAGCACGCTATACATTGTGTATAATTGGCGCACATGGGTCAGAATCGATGCATCTGAGTGAAAAGTCATCATTTATTGTCGCATTAGGGCTACCTGTCACTAAGGAATCTTCCCCGTCTCTCGTCGCGTTCGCGAATAACGACATTTTGGGAGTTTTCAAGATACACGACACGCCGTTCGTACGGGTGTCAATTGTTTTGCAAACACATGACGAAACACATCTAAGAATTTATATATCAAATATTGGTCCGATAAATGATTGTCATATTAGGGCTACCTGTTACTAAGCCCTAGCCTAGAATTCGCCCCCTCCCCCCAACGTCCCGGCTTTCAGATGTTCGGTTCCTCACTTTCTTTTACACCATTGGCGCCCGGTACAATGCTTACTGGACCCACGGCTGCATTTTAAGCAGATACCCACCCTTTTTTTAGATAGTAAATCGGTATTCGATCGACTCTTGTTTAAGATAAAATTTTTTATAATGTTGATGACGTCATGGGACGATATCCATCGAAAACACCCTGCTGACGGTTCCTTTAGTTTTAAACATTCTTAACGGTATGCCCCTCGCTTCTCTTATTGAAAAGGGGGTCAACGTTTTAGGAATTACTTTTTTATGTCCCTAATTGCTTACAATTTAAGATGTAAACATATCTTATAAAATGTGAGAAAACACATTCATAAAATAAGGTTACATAGATGTTTGTGTATATCATATCTTGATGACAGTATACACTTAGATGTTATTAAGCACCAATATATTACTTAATTTCATAAAGATGCATAAAAGACAAATATAACTATGTTTTTGCGCCTGCCCCATCCCCCCCTCCCCGCCAACAAATATGATACATTTTAACTTATCAAGTTTGCGCACACGAATATTTCTTTTAAAGAAACGTTTATGAGCAAAAATATAATTTATAAAATATACATGTAGCATTACTTCCTTGGACTGTAAGTTTATTATTGGATCTTGGCATGCAAACGCTTGGATAAAAACGTTAACGATTTATGTTTGAATAAAGAATGCATGCAACCCATCATTTCTCATTAAGTGAAAGTTGTTAGATTTAAAGCTCATAAAGATGACACTTTTGAAATGTATCACTCGATCATTTTGAAGGCGTTAATAATGCACTTTAATATAGACAAAAGATTTATAGATTGATAAAACAGTAATGTTCATATAAGTATGACATGTTGGACTATACAAAGAGTCTGGACAATGGATAGCGACGGAAAGCGCCATGAAAATGTTGGGTCCGTTGGGGGTGGAGGGAGCACGTTTTGGAGGGGTCACAAGGGGTGGGAAATGTTAAGACATGATGTGAAGTGAGGGGACTGTTGTGGCAGTTAATGGACGGAAAAAGGCGGGGATTTAAAGTTGGGTATCCATTTTTATTTACCATTAAGTGGATATAGCAAAACTAGATATATGTTATAGCCCATCCCTGTATGTTATTTAAACTGCAAAAGGAAGTATTTTACATTTACAAAAGTGTACATGTAGATTCTACTGTCATGTTTAGAATATTAAACTTGCCAAAAAGGATACAAACCAAAATAGCTTAACTTTCATATTTCTGTTTCTGATTCAGAAGCACGTGATTTAATTATATTTGAGCTAGCACAAAGTTCTAAAATTCAAAACATGAGATCGCAATAATACACATAGCATGTTATTTTCATCTAGAATTTCACTGTGATAATTATAATGTTCATGATTACCTCACTTCATTAATATAAGCATTCGAATTTCGACTTTTAGATGCGATGGAATTTTACGCAGAAACTAATTATATTTAACTTTTTTCATGTTGTTATAAAGTGTATGTGATTATTGTGCTCCTAATACATTTAATTTTATAGTTAAATTTCAAATTTACACCAACATGAACATTCACATTTATCCCTTACCCTGCAGCTTTATTTAGCTACGTTGAATAGTGTTTGATTAGATAAACGCTATTATTATCTAGTATATAATGTTCACCTCGCGTATACAAATTATATCAAAGCTCCCTCCTGATATAAAAAGTGAATTCAATTTATCTTTCGCATCTTTTCAAACTCAATAGGTACCACTCTGATTCAGTTGTACATGCGGTAAATTGACAAGGCAAAGTTCACGTATTTGATACAGTTATATCAGTTTATAAAATGTCGATTTCAAAATACACGGACAAAGTTTCAGTGATTCTATACTGTCTGCGTGAAATATTAAATGTGTGATTTAGCAATTGAAACTGTTTTGAAGGGTTTGATGAGACTTTACTAATAACATTTGATTGAACATAAAAGAAGATCATTTTCTGACATTCAATTGCATATTTAAAATCGAAAATAAATCTCCAGACTGATTAGTATTTAGAAACCAAAACTTGGAATATATACTGATGTAGTTGAGAATTTTTTTGTAAACGATATTTTCGGTATTAGTAAAATTTAGTCTGCAATTGAATTTTAGATAAGTTCAATTATTGCTTGAGACGATTTCGTTGCATTTTCAACTCGGCTATTCAATCGGGAATGCCATTTTACTCCAATTTAGACGTTATTTGGCTTGCCTAAGCTTAGTTTAATGATGCTTATAGCTCTATCGCTGTTTCGAGCAAGGAGGCCTACGTTTCGGTAAAAAAAAGTTATATGAAGAATATATCGTACTTTCAACATGCAATACCATACAACCTCTAAATGAGGCATGCATGCTAGCTAAAAGACTTTTGTTGCATGACATATAGTGACAAGGATTGTGTCAATACAATGTATGTATAATCATTTCTTACATTATAATAACTGTGTCACCTATGGTCCATGTATCATTTTTGTCATGAATCAACTCATGCAGTCTTGTCTCTATAGTCATTAGACATTTTTGTAAAAAAAAAACGAATGTCTATGTCTCTTAAATATGTTTTTTTTTTCAATCTCTTCCCACACAGTCCAGTTGTGGATCTAGACTATATTAACCGGGGGCGTCAATGATGAACATCTAGAGCCCCTACCATCCCTATACTGGATAAAATTGCAATTTCACCAAATACATGTACAGTATATGGCATTTGCTTATTGGCACCCCAATGCCCATATACACTGTAGGTCTTCGCTCTTCAAGCACCTTGTGTGTTTTTTAATTATATAACATCAGTTTCCACAGCATTATATCACGTTCCACCTCTGCTTTGCATTGTGAATATATTCTAAAGCTATAGCTATCGAATTCAGTTGTTCTATGAACCTGAGACTCGGTATTTATTGCAAATATTCTAATCATTTCCGGTGTAGATATTGTGTTTTTGGGTTGGTCGTATTTTTCAAAATCTTCTCCGAATTCCGTTAATTTCGTCTTTCGACACAGATGGGACTGAGTGAAACTAAACGATTAAATTCAGTGTCCTTTCTCAGTAGATTCGAATATTTGTAAACAAAGAGGAAAGAAACAGGATTTGGGGATTCTGTCCTTCTATAAATATGTGCGGTCGATCAAGATGTTCATCCCAATATGCTACAGGATAAACATGTACTGCGTTTCAGCATTTTCACCTTACAATTCCTAAAAAGTCATATTACAATCATATTTGACATAGTTACAACACGAGTTTGTTTTTATCATTGTAGAATTCATGGTATATACCGCGAGATATTTTGAAAACACAGTGCGAGTCCTTACATCATATTTCATCCGTCATTTCACCGACTGAAGCAAAAAAATACATGTTTAGTTTTTGAGTTACTTAATGTCTTCAAACATGGTTCTTTCAAGTTTTTATTTTGCATCGGTATAGTCTGAATTAATTAATTTAATATTTCAAAGGCACTGCGCTATTTCTTAATAACCATTTTTGATCATTATGTAATCACTGATCGGACATATGCTTCATTTAATCATGTAAGTACTTTCTGCATTGTCTGAAATATTTATTTTGTCATCTGTATATGGTTGAACTGTTCCATCCATTCAGGAAGAGGATGCTATAGTTTGAAAATATCCCTAGTCAGACGCTGATCCAGAAAATATTGAATCGGGGGCACCAATGGTATCAACTTTCAGAACAAACGGGTTGGGATGGGGCAGTTAATTCCTTTGTATAACGTATTGCATTTTGGTTACAATATATGTTTATATATATCTCTTTATATTATGACTAAAATTGTAACGTGGCTTTGAAATATAATTCTATTCATAGCAGAATAGTTTAAACGTTTTGAAATGTATGTCTTCATTTCAAACCCGGTTAAATTAGTTTTGGAAATACTTATTAAAGTGAAGTTCGATTCAAGAATGCTGCAACTTGATCATAGCACATACTCTGTTCACGGAGGTAGACAGGTCGTGTTTTTTTATTTGCTGTCAATCCCTGTAAACAAAATGCGTTTTAGCAACGTTGCAAAATTGCATTACTTCATAAAGTGAAACGTGATTGTAACATCGAGGGTTCTAAGAGAACTCCATGTTACATGTGGTTTAATGTAATCGGGTGGAAGTCGTCCCGAGTTGTCAATACGTCTCGGTGAATTGGGACATCCCCCTTAAACCCGGACGTCTATATAATTCCTGACGTTCCCGACCTGGTAACGAAAATGATACCTCGTTTCTGAAAATGGCATAAGTTTGATGTTGTTATAATGTTTAACTGTACATTGTGCCAAAGTGACTTGTGTCAAAGAATGCCCTGTGTGTAAGCTATGATGGTACTTTCAACAGCCTTTTAATGCGTTTTTATAAGATGTTGACATTTGACTAGACGCATTACATTGGCAGATTTAATGGTGGAGGGGGATAACCAGCCGAACATAAAACGGACACCCTTCATATCACAATTTTAACACATATACCTGAGAGGGATATAACCTACCGTAAGTACCTTGAAAATATTATATACTTAAGAATTCACTAAAGTCTTCTATCTAGAAGGGACGTCCCATCCCCAACCTCGTTAGGCTCTTATCGTTTTGTATCATGACGTAGCGCTCGATTTTGTTCCAGATCCTCCGCTTTGCCTCAACCGTCAATCTCATGTGTTAACAGTGATCCAAAGATGTAACGAACTTTATAATCGTAGCTTAGATACGTCAAAATGATGCTACAATGAACATCTGATATAAATTTTATCTGCTTCATGATTTCTAGTCCGATAGCCAATTTTTTGATAACTTATGTGCCTCTCAGACAAGCGACTGAAATAAAACTTGATCGTTCTTGTTATCGATTTGTGGTTTAAATTTACATCCTATGTTGCTTTGAGGTCCTTTCGTGGCTGTAGCTCTTGTGTATAGAGGCTGCATGTTTTTGTCTGATGTTCACGCACATATACAATGTACAGTCATTCTAGTCATATGAAGCGATTTCGTGAACTTCATTATAATAAAAAATAAAATAGAGCGAAGTGGATAAATCATTGTATTGTTAAGCAATTGCGGTATCTATAACCATTGTTTTAAGCATTTATGAATATCATATATAAGGGTTAATTGAAAATATCACTCTTATGTTAGAAATAAACAAGTACATATTGTCTCGAAACTGGATATAGTGAATTCTATAGTGGATAAAATACCAACATCTTAGGCAGTCAGGTACCTATATTTTTTTCCTGTGAGACTTTACGATTCCACAAGGAAGCCCTTATTTTGACCATATGACATTTTTCCGGACGTCTTTTATTTTGTCGCCGGCGTATGAAAAGCAGTTACAATGTCACGACGATGTCAGACTTACGTGTAGCTGGGACGTCATATAGCGTCCGAATGTGGCCAAATACCGGTGTAACAATTTCAAAAAAAGGCTTAAGGAGAACGACCATTATATTGAGCCATATTGCTTCATGACTGTAATTACATGTACTGCTAATTCATAATATAATATTTTGCTAACAGACTTCATTCAATTAATAAATTGCTGCGCTGATAAAATGAAACAAAAATGCTAAAGCAATAACCAAATTTAATCATTGTAAGATGTATACGCGCATAGTTTTGCATGAAATCTTAGAAACTTTGGTTTTTGTCATTTTTGTTTACAATGTAGGGCTTGAATGGAATATAAGATGCTGCTAGCTCAATAACGCCATATATTAAAATTTTCGACAAATATACATTCCTTTCATAGATATCATGAATGTGAACGCGTGTACATAGTTTATGTTGTTTATTTTTTTGTGTTTTTGTTTTTAATCATATTTCGTGGAATAGATATTTGATTAAGGAAAAAGTCAATAATGTGGTTTATAAATTGCTTATGATAATAATGGTATTTGCTTGCGTCATTGTGGTTAGAAATACAATGCTGTAATATCCCAATAACCACATATTCAGTTTAAATTGAATTCGCTTTGGATGAAATCAAAACTTCTCCCTTTATGCTATTAAAACCTATCGGTCTGTTTAATTATGGATCACGGAATATCCGCGATATATAATTAATCGTACTGAAGCACGCTATCCCGACATAAAATGACGTTATTTGATGTTGATAAATGTTTTTGCGTTACATTATGATATTTGTCATCATTTGTTGTTGCCTATTTTCATGATTTTTCTGGATTTATTTGTTCATTGAATGAAAGTCAATTGGTATTCATGCTCAAAAAATATAAAGCATAATTGGTTAAAATGAAACAACATTTTTAGAAATCTGTAATTTACTGGTGGTTTAATGCCAACAGCTCTCATTTTCGATGGCATTATGTCCGGGATCTGTTTTATGACTGTCACTAGATATCGAAATTATAATTCATAGTTGAGTTATTGTACTTCCTAATACGAATATATCATTTTCAGTTTCATGTTCAAAGCCAGATGCCTCCTGATTCGATCGTTCATGCACAGATGTTAACAGAAAATTACTAATTCAATATATACTTCCATTTTAAAAACTTATTTACATTTCAAAACTGGTCGTCACAGTTAACATACATTCAAGGAGCATACATTATGGAACAACATGCCTTTCAAATTGCAGGTAAACGATGCTATTATGAGGGGCCTTTATAGAGGGACTACCCCGTTTTCACACAAAAAAAAAGAAAAAAGGAGGGTTCGGAACAAATTGGCTATTTATATTAATACCTTGTCAGCGCTTGGCCTTGAAATGGTTGTGTGGTCACTTTTAATGGTCTGAATGGTCAACTGGTTAGGGCATACCGTTAGTATATAATGCACATACCCACGGGGCAATTGAACGCTATTAAAGCCCTTTATAATGACCAAAATAGTTGATTTGAGTGAATAAGTTGACTGTGGCAGTATCGGTCACTTTTTTTATTTAGATGCATTTTGTTGTTGTTATAAGGGCTTTCGGAAAAAATGAAATTGATT
>LQRL01103321.1:0-17059 GCA_001703475.1 Hydroides elegans
TTTTTAAAATGTGTGCGCCGTATAGATATATTGTATAAGTAAGACATATTTACCCCAAACAGAAGCACGGATATCGTCTTTATTGTGCTTGTGAGCGCCGGAGGCGCGAGCGCAAGAAATAAATGCATTGATGACATGATTAAGTCTGCATTGAAATCGGTCTTTAAAGAAAGGTGTGGCGTAAAAGAAAATCAGTTCGCAAATAAATATTAGGCGTCATATTGCATGCAAATAATTTCTAATTTAAACATAAATACAGTCCATATTGTACAATAGAATTCTGTCCCGAAAATTATTGTTTTTTATTCGTATTTTCAATTAACGTTTTAGTCCCCCGCCCGCCGCGTAGCGCGGTAACGGGGGACTAATGGATCCGGGTCCGTCCGTCTTTCTGTCTGTCCGTCTGTCTGTCTGTCAACTTTTCAGGTGGGGTTATATTCGGCGACCGAACTCCAAAACTACTGGGCAGAATCGAATAAAACTTTCTACAATGAAATAATATATATTGAAGTTGTGCACCTGGGTATTGGTTTTTGTCGTGCGACCAAAATTGGGGTCGTAGGACTTGGTCAAAAATGAGGAATTTCAACACATTTTATTTCTCTCCTAGAGAAAGCAATACCCAGGTACTTAACTAAGATGATTTACTCTCTACAAGCTATGAAAAGGCCTTCGAATAAAATAGTCGGATATGTTTCGTTATAAGCAAGGGAACTAGGTCGTGCGACTTGAAATGCCGTTACACGGATTGGGACGGCGGGGGACTTAGTCAGTTTCACTGGCCCTGCTTGTTTTCTTTTCTATTTTGTATGTGAATGATTCAAAACTGGATAAGCCTCAGCTCACATGTCAAGTTTTACTTCAGACATAAAATGAGTCGTTAGCATTTTGTACTCGATACGTTCCTTGGCGCTCAGCCAGTGTAGGTTGACTAATGCTGGGGTTATATGATCATATCGTACATAACGCGTGACCAACCGTGCGGCATCGTGGAAAACGCTCTGCAACTTAGTCAGAAGTTTATCCGGGAGGTTCACATACAGGGAATCGCAATCTAGCTGAAATCTAGCGTGAGATTTTTAACACATGTACGATAGGTTTGGCAGCACCACCTATGTCCTGTGAATTTTGCATTCGTGATAGAAATATCTCGTGATCTACGACATCAAATGCCGAGGATAGATCCACAAGGGTTTTTTTCTTTGTGTTTATTTAGCTTCACTGATGAAATATATAAACTTATTAAAGTATATTTCTTTTCAAAACCATACGAATGTTCTACAAATAAAGTAAAAGCAGCGCCTTATGAAGATTGAAACAGAATATAGATAAAGAATATAAAACCGCATGTTAAGTGCAAACACCTTAAAAAATATCCTGGTATTATAATTATATTTTACTCTGTATGTGTTTTAAATAGGTGAATAATAGAAAACTAAATATATGTGATGTTAAGTTTCAAAATAGTATATATCTACAATTAAGAAAAAACCTAACCGAACCGAAATTTGGGTCTTCGGTTTTCGGTTCGAACCGAACCGTGAATTTTCTCGGTACGCGGTTCTCGGTTCGAACCGTCACACCCCTAATAGACATCCTGTATACCTTTCCAATTTCAATTACATAACTAACAACTTTTCTAAAGTCTTCAGGTTCGACAGAATCCAACGATTCGTGAACCTGTTGTGTGACATCGTTTAGCTTGAACATCTAATTAAGCGAAGCAATGCCATTTGTCACCTTTGCGTATATCAACTCGATAGTGATCATCTCGCACTGACGCACAGGAGTGCGAATCACGTCTTTCAACGGGAGCTAGTTGATAATGAACGCTTTTCTGGTCGAGGATGAAGGTGCGACTGAGTCCTCGGTTCTCTTGTTATGGTAATTTGCCCTTTCCAATACGATGGTTCTGGGGTCTGGTAGTGCCTGACCCAGTTTCACAAGCCACGTCACCCAACTGTTTATCTCTTTATGGAAGTGCCCCTTTTTCTGACCAGCAAAGGCCAGCTTCATGTTGGGAACGAATCCATCCTCCGAGCCTAGAAACATAGTTTCTCATCATACTTTCATTTCACAGGCCCACTCACCAGGGATCGTTTGTAAGGCGTCGCTTTCGGACGTTCATAGATAACATATGTATTTGGGCGCAGAGAAAAGTTTTTCGGACTTCACCATTCGTCATGATGTTGGGAAAACTTCTATGCAGCGCCTGACGTAACAGAGCGGAGTGGGCATTTCTTCTTTTGCAACCAAGAAGGATTTGGGTAAAACATCTATATAAATCAATATAAGAATGACTATGGTTATGTCTGAAGACGTCATATTGAGTGACTGAGCTATCTAAGCGACTACGCAATTATTTTCTTTAAAAAATAAAGCCTTTTCAAGATGCATCCTTTACCAGGTGGTATTTCCAGGAGCTTCTTGACGAGATTGATATCGGAATCCATTCCTAAATAGTTCATTATAAACAGGCTACCATGCATATCCCTTGCGATGGTTTATGTTCACTCACGTTTCGTACAGATATATTATCTTGTTGCCCGCACCCCTTGCACGGTCAATGTCGTCCAGGTAATTGCGAGCGTACATCAACAGTGTCAAAACGCTCTATGGCGAACAGTCTATTGTCCCCGGTTTGACATGAACAAACCTTAGGTCACATTATTCTTCTACAAAACAAACATCATCCTTGATCTGGTCCATAATGATATTTGCAGTTGCTAGAAATTTTTTTGCATAAAACTTGAATATAACATTTATAATAAGTTCACGACAAAAAACGTCGATTTCATATTGGAATATCCTTATATTTTGTACGAATGTTTTCCTGCTTTTCACTAAAAACTTTGCAAACTGCATAAAATGAAACGTGCAGAATTTCAGCTATTTCAATGAAAATCTTAATGCCCGAAAGAATCCTTGCTTTTTTATTTTCTCTCTTTAAATGTATGAATAAGTATCTAATATCTCCAGCTTTGGTTTTGTTCATTCTATTTCTAAATCCCTTTAATTAAATGTATTTACAAATGATAGTTTTGATAAAAATCCTAGACAATATTCTACATGGTATAAAACATAAAATTAAAAAAATATTGAAATTGACACTGATTGACAGGATAAGTCTTTTATACTGGATCCTTTATTTAGCCACAAAAAACACTGCATTGCATAACCTCCTTTTCCATCTTTTACAGTGAAATCGTTGCCTGGCAACGTGACATTGATCGACAGGCTAAATTTATTGGGGGTTCTAATATTACCCCAAAAACCAGCAAGCGATGACTCATGAATGTTTATTGGCTTGAGAGATTCATATTTAAATTTCGAGTCATTGAATTTTGAGTTTTGAATAGAGATATGTAATAAATTGAACCTACCGTCGGTAAGACACCCATCTGGTCTAAAAGATAATTCCACACTCCATACTTAATATAAAAACCTGAATAACATTGAGTAATGCATCAACATGATCTTTTCAAAACATAAAAACATTAATGTTAAGCAAGTTATTCTGGAAGTAGACCATTTTTCCAAATCTAAAAGATAATATTGTATACATCACTTATTCAAATCAAATGTTGAGAGGACTCCCTATGAAGTGTTTTGTTTGATCTATTTGACGATCTAGATAGAAACATTGAATACGTTAGATTCTATGGATAAAGTACTATGCCAATGAATTAAAAAAAAACAATGGACAGAAAAAAGCTGCGTTTGCAGTTTAAAGAAAATAGGTGATAAACAAGTTATTTAAGAAATAAACGATTTGTTCTAAAATTGTGTAAGGTCTAATGCAAACCATGAACGTAAAATACTTTGAAAGGGGCTCTTATTGTAGGGCTAACATTTTACATTTATTGTTAAGTTGAAATTATAATATTACCCTATTGAATCGGCATTCCATCAAACGAGTCATAAAGTCGTTCATTATCAAAATGCAAATCATATAAAACCTGAAGGTCGAAGTTTTGTGTTACAATTTAAAGGCTGTGGAAGGAAAATTATCTCTCATGAACCAGAAATCTCTTTCATTTTTTGTAACAGGGATCAAAGTTGTAGGGACCAAAGTATCATGAAATATATTCAGGACAATCCTTCGATATTTTTTTTGAAATATTTACTTTACTGGTAAGCCTGCCTTGTGACAATTTCAACACAAATGAACACATGAAAATTGTTTTTTTTTATTTCAAGAATGTGGATCTACATATTTTCATTTTACTTAAAATAAATTTAATCGAGTTCAAAACAGAAAAATTAAATAGTTCAGGCAAACTTTCACGAAACATTGCATATATTCTTATAAATATGAATTTTCGGACTCTTTAGTGCAGAAAAACAATTAAAACAGTTTCGCATATCTTCCAACGCATTTTCAAACGCATGCCTTCCTTTTGCACAAGGATTAACTATTTTTCAGATAGAATTTGCTATTTGCATATCCCTGATTTGAACATTCAGAGCTTTTGAGCAACTTCTCGAGCGGTTGCACATACTGTTTATACATACAACAGCATATTGTTGAACCCTGCACCGCACCGTCCTGAACCTTTATCGGGTCGGACTTGTACATGGCGATTATGACGCGCTAGGGACGGTCACAGAGATTAGATTCTTGCAACTTTTTAACTCTTTCGTCGATACCATGGGGATACAATCCGGCGTTTGAGAATAAAATATTGATTTATCGTGTCGAACACCGCACTTAGATCAAGCATAATAAGGAACACGGCGTTCCGGTTGCCCATCGCTATGAGGAGGCTGTCGACGATGTGAACTAGATATGTTATATTTCCATTGATCGACTCAATTAGTTTGACATTATGTATGTTACTCCTCTATGATTACTGGTTTTTCAATGGTGTTGATGTGTATATCAAGCGCTAGTGAGCTGTTAATTAATTATTTGACCGGTGATTGCTTACCACAAACAGACAACCTGGAAAATTGACCTATTTTGATTAATCAATTCAATGCTATTTACCTTAAGATGAGCTTTTGTGCTATGAAAGGCCTTCTCTGGAAAAAAAATGTTCTTAGCATTGTGTTCCTTTGTGTCTTCTTTATTTTTATGTGGAGTTTATAGCAAACAGTGCTTAATCAGGTTTATATCTCAAATACTTAGCGAGGAACCAGAAATGATCCCGAACATGTTTTTGTTGCGAATGGCCTCGTTCCCTCTTTAAAGTTATGCGGCTCATATTATTTGTTTTGACTTCTGAACATAAACAATGAGAAATGGTGTTTAACAAGATCAAACCTCTTTCTTGGTTGCTTGACTTGCTGTGTCTGATGATTGATTTGAGGGTTTCTCTGGACATATCTGACCATAAACAAACTTTACATGTAATATTCAACAAGTTATTAGCGTTTGTTTGAAAATGCGCATCAGGCCAGTAGTATGGTTGCTGAGCCAATCTTGAACTACTTCCTATTCTTGGCAATATTGCGGTTGAAATGAGTAACAAGGAAAACTAACTTTGTAATATTCACAAAAAGTAACATTTTTATATCGATGAAAACATAAATAAAGAAGTAACCTGAATAGTAATAAGTGTGCTTGAATATTAGCTTTAATGTATCAATATAGAGAGTTAATTTGCAAACTTGCAAATAACACTAAAATGTTTAATTATGCAGGCCTAGTGCAATGCAAACGCTAACTAGATGGATTTGATCAGCAGTTAATAGCTAGCTAGTTGTGTTTCCACTATTATTTCATTTTAATTTTTGAATTGTATGATAAAGCTTGTCAAAATGTGCTATATGTTCCTTGACGTTGTTGTAATTTTCCCCTTACTTATCTCTTACCACGCGGTGTCTTGATTGACGTTGCATGCCATGGATCGCCATATTCAGCCGTCTGGAGCGTCTCGCTCGGTGTCCACGAAGTTGATACCTATCCATCGGATGATGTTATTACCCCATTAAATTCTTTGTCTCCCTCTTCCTCGTTTGCTCTCTAACATGCCCTCGATCAGATCGCGTTGCAGAGAATCGCACCTCATGATGTGCCCAACAAACGATACGTTCCTAATTCGAACGGTATCGATTAATGACCAGCTCGTTCCTGCAAAGCGTAACACCTTTTTTGTGACACGTGTTGCCCAGCTTAGCATGTCCAGCTAAGCATTCACTTCAGTATCTACATATTAAAGGATGATTGAAAGATGATAAGTCCATATTTATCAATGGATTCTTGGGCTGTTTCAGAGCTCGTGATTCAATCTTAGATTAAGTCGGGTATTTTTATGGCTAATCCAAGACTGAAATATCAAAGACTAATCTAGGACTGCTTCAATAATCTAAGATTAAATGTAGATTATTTTTCTGCTTCGGACCTTTTGAAATCCATTGGATAAATGAATCTAGGAATAATCTAAGATTAATTATCATGTCTCATGATAATATGAGCATTATGTTGATCCTGGGATCTATTCTGAAGCATATAGACTATATTCATTAGTATATATCTATGCATCAGTACATCGTATTTGGCCCTTCTGTCTGTATTTGATCACACATATAAATATGCCAGTCATTTCTCTGTAAAGGAATGGTAGAATCGGGAATCTATTTATCGATGTACTGGGAGCAAAATCTAAATGTATTTTTGTCATCAAATGTTTGTACAGCAATATCTTTGCTTAAAATTTGGCAACATGGTAGATAGATCATTCGTGCATTAATATATGTTCTTTTATTTCGAAACTATGACGTATAATGGTTGATTTTAGCAATCAAAGTTGGTAATTGACAGTTCATTGCAAGAATCTGTTATTCGCAGCACCACGCCTTTATTCATATCGCTTTCCAAATATGGTCTCCAAAAGCTAGAGAGAGTGAATAGTGTGCCATACACCAGGTCTTGTATAGTCTTAAACATTAAAAAAAAATTATTCACTTATCACAAGGCTTTTGACTAGATCACTATATATAGTTTGCATAATCTTTAGAGTCAAACTTATGACAATAAGACTTTAACTCTTAACATAAAAAACAACACACACGTAAAGAAACGCGATGAATCATGTTTTGATTCCCGGTTCTAGTCTACTATTCAAATCTATTGCAAGGTGTTAAAGTATTTCGGTATATGTACTTACACACATTCAAATCATCACAATATAATACGAACAAGTGGATTACACTGTAGAGTTCATATTTACCTAACAAGATAACAATTACGGCACACATATATCTTTTAGATATGCCTTTGATCTTTGTGATACCCATTAAAATTATGAACCAAAAAAAGCACAAAATTGGAGTAGAATATGCTACATTTGCAAATGATACCCGACGTAATCCTTCTAGGCCCTAGGATTACATTTTCAGCCTCAGATTGGTCATAATCCATAGGTCTGAAACGCGAAATGTTTCTAATCTTAGACTTATCCATCGATTACTGTCAGTCTAAAATTTATCGAAAGCTCTGAAACTGCCCAAGATATGAATTAAAAATGAAGAGCTTAGAGATTTCATATAATATCCAAATAACATATGAACAATGTCATCATGTAGAATTCTAGTCAGAACCAATGTCATCACAATGTCGTTTTGTAGGAGTGACATTAGAACACGTTTTAAGTGAGCCTTAGATTTAAATTGAGTTATATGCCGATCTTATGTCATTTTGACTCATTATCCAAGTCCAAAGATTGGACATTTCGATTGCCAAAATTTTGTTATCAATGTTTTTGTTTCATTTCAATCCTCTATTGACGATTGACGATTTGTGATTCTATTTATTTTCAAAATCCTATCATAACATTCATTCAAGTATAAAACATCAGGATATTATTTTAAATCATCATCGTCGAAATTATATGGGTGTACTTTTAGCGGTCGCTTCATGTTCGTTCCGCGATTGCATTGTTTTGGGTAATATGGTTGCATATGTAATACAATAACAGTCTTATATATGACAAGATAATCTTTAAAGAATTGATTCCTGCGATTGGTCACATATATGATGAAATGTCGGGAGAATCGGTGGGATTGTTTATTCCTAGAATGATTAGATTTTTAAGATAGTCCAAAGTATGGAGCCGACATTTATCACTGAAGTGACAACACATCGACTAGTGATAGGTAATGTCCATGCTCGTTTAGTCTAAGAAATCGTATTCCCTTCAAACGGAAAAATACTATTTTAGTAGAAAACCCTTCTGGTATAAATCCGTTATTTGGTAAATTTCCAGTACTCTTTTTGATTACAAAAATTGAATCATAAAAGTCGTATTCACATCTCTTTCGCTACAGAAAAATATTTTATTTTCAATAAATTAATGATATTTTACAGCAAACGAGAACACACCCTTAAACATTTGCTTATGAATCGAGACGCTTATATGAGGGAAAATATATATTATTCCGACAAAATACGAGAGTGCCATCTCAATCGGGTCTCAATTGTGTGATCTCACACTTTGAGGCCTTCGTTAGTTTTAATCAGTGATCACATAAGCCGAAGCAGTATTTAAATTTCGATAATCTGGCTTATGAATTTGCGAATAATCAATGAAATACGAAATGGTGAGATATAATATTTCGTTTGTTCAACGTACAAATGGAATGTAAATGGAGCACATGCGGTTTGTTAAAAAAATGAAGATGTATACAGTCGCAAGGGTTTCTAGTTCAACATGGTAAACGCAACACGTGAACACAAATACGCAAATCCTTAAACGCAATACAATAGCTGCCCACATGTGAGTATGACAAACATAATTATGAGTGTACATTATACCCTTTAGAATGCCTCATAGGTTAACGGGAAACCAACCAAAGATTATCAACACAAATGTTTAAGTGATTCTTATTACTATACCAAGCCTCATAAATGCAAAATAAAAACATATTTGAACATATACCTGCCCAAATCATTTGACCTTAAACCTTAAACGTTAAACGCCAAATTTAAACGCCGAACGATAGAAATTACATAGGGCTAGAACCGTGCGCCAAGGTACGTTAGGCAAATGGGAAAAATCACGAGCAAAGCCTAAACACTATGGCGGTGTAAAATACATGAATCCGAATCTTTTTGAATTATGACAGTTGAATTGATAAAAAGAATGCTCTGTGTGTTCAAGATATAATAATATTTAATAATATGATATTGTTAAAGAGTGTTGCTTTATCGGAATCTATGTGTAACTATCTTATCTATGATTTTGACATAAATTACATCAGCACTAGTTATTAATATTAGTTTTCGAGAGGATTTTCGTCTTACCACAAGTATTGCACTTATGATTATATATGATTCATCAGCAATGTATAGATCCTTTGGCTATTCATTGCAAATAAAATGATATATGAAGACTATGTGCAAACTTGTGTTAAGTCTGAAATTGACGTTTTGAGAAAAGGGTCATTTATAAAAATTGACAAGTGGCTAAACAATGGAATTGTTGTGATTGCATAGTTTCGTATTATATAACATAGATATCATAATCATGTGATATTATGCATTCCTTCTTTGCGAACCAATTTATGTCGACTTAACACATGACTTGCACGGAACCCTTCACATGTATGCATAAAGGAGAATGAACAGTCGATGTTCAATTAAGATATATGAAACAATTAATTCATATTATCAGATTTCTCCGAGATCAGAATACTCTTTCAGAAGAATTATTCAAATACACTAACATTATGTTTACGACAATATCGCCATATAAAATCATATGATTTCAGACACAATTTCATATGTAAACATTTGTTACTTGTATTCATTTTCTTCTTTTTTTACTGTGGTAAAAATAAAACATTATGTGAATTCGGAGACATAATGCGCATGAACAATATTTGCTGTGTGAATCATTCTTTATCTCAAGTAGATTGTGGATCGTGAACTAAATAAATGTATAAGGAGAGAGCACTTTATAATGCAATGTCATTCAGAAAATGATATTAAGCTGGATGAAAAGAACATACGATAAATCATTTCATTGTTTGTTTTTTTTTCATGATGAAAGGTAGATCGTGTACCCGTTTAATACAACGCTTTTCGCATCATATCTGACTTTCGTCATCTGTCGTGTGTTACTGTTTCCCCATAAGATTGACATTCTTCTTTAATATGATATATGGATTATGGAAATTAGGCTGTATTTTTAGAAATGTGAAAATATAAATATAGTGTTATTAAAATTCAATTATGAAAACGAAATTGCAGCGACACTCAAGTTTGATATAATGACACGCTTATTACAAATTTAACGAAAATGTACATTGAATGTTTTACAAGTCATTTGTATAACTATATCATTTAAGATGCAATCTTTCTAGGTTCTTTTATGGCACATGAGACGGAACCATTATCTAGAAGTACAGTATTGTTTGTGTTAATAATGAGGACCCAAATATAAACGAATTCAATTGAGCTAGATTCTACAATTAAACGTTGCGTTCTTTAATATGTTAAACTTCTTTCAACTTTTAAAAGCAAGATTGGATTCTATAAGGCATAAGTACTTTTGAGTAAAAGCGTTGTGTTAATTGAAACATACAGCTTTGTACCTAAAGCTACAATACCGTTTTTCAAAATTGATTCTTTATCAAACTGGGCTAATATCTACATCTTAACATACAAATATATTTACAACATGCATATATATGATATCTATGATAGTTTCATGTCTGCGAGATAATAATTTTAAACAAAAAGTGTTCAAAAATTCAAATATGAGGCGAAAAGCGTTGCAGTAAACGTGGAAAGTCCTATGTGTTATTCTCATTTTGTAAAGTTATATATCATACATTTCCGTCCATAGCAGGTGCTTATTTTAACATATATAACAATAAATACAGAACCATAGTGAATCGTTATTTCTAAAACAAGTGTGGATTATCAAGACAGTGCGAAAATGGAACTTTTTTCAAATTTTGGGTTAAACTATGTTTATAATAATGAACATTTATGTTAGTTATGCCTATTTAATATCGAATTGAACGTTTTAACTCATTACTTCTATAAATGTTCTATTGCAGTAAATAAAGAGTCGAATATCTTCTATGAACAATGAATCTAATGAAGATTTAGAAGCAGAAACAACATTTAGCATAATAAATAGTTGGGTCCTTCTGATTCATTGCGTTGATAAAATGAGTCGACTGTGTTCTCAGTGTTCATTTTGGATATAGAAGAGGACAAGTTTGCATTTTCTGACTGGATAATCATTTTATTTGTAAGTTTATTTTACTTTTATTAAGCTTTGTTTAGCGAAATATTTGGCTATTCAAATACAGTAAAGTTATTTTTAAGACTTTTTAATATAGACATTTGGAAATGTGGATGATGATAGCTCACAAAATCAGGTAAATAAGAATATATTTTACATTTATTCTTTGTGTTTGTTACAATGAATGTTTAAGCTATCTTTTTATATTTCGCACAGAAAATACGGCAAAGTGTTAAAGTAAGTTTGAGTTTTAAAATATATTTCATAAAATTCTCGTAAGGCAGTTCTTATATTACATTTTCAATATTAAAACCGTTCGTAATGAGGTTATTTAACAATGATTGTTTTTGAAATACAAAAGCTAGAAATCAGTTATAACAATTAAATGATTGAATAAAAGTGTTATGTTTACATGACAAGAACAATTTATGATGTTTTGCACATCAATTTGACCATGTTGCAATTTATGAAACCACTGCATTGAAAGATTTGATATACGTTTATATTTTTATAAGATTTCATGTAATTTACACTAATAAGACAGAATACACTATTTTATTTTATCATTGAAAGGCCGTTGCAAATGAGCTGAGACTATTTATTGAGAGGTATGTAAAGTGTATGCATGGTCAACTGTAAACAGGATTAAGGGACTCGAATCTCATGAAATCTCGTTTAAATAAAGTAATTTTGGTAATATTATTTTCATTATAAACAGATCTGTTAAATAGCAGCACTATTTCACAAGACATTTTACAAGGCTCAAATGATGTTGATAATTGCTGAATTACGTTTTAAATAAGCATTTTTTCAGTTACTTAAATGTTATGCTGTTATCTTACAACTGTTTTAATACCGACTTTGTTAAGCCTCGGGAGATTCGAAAAACGAATAACATTGTTGAATATTATTTTAGAAATATCTAAGAAGTTGAAGAGTTGATGACAGATGCATGGACCATTGGAAAAATTTAACATAAACAAGGAAAAATGGAACATTGGTTCCGGTTATAGCGGTGGTTTCGTGGTAAGTTTGTTTCGAATTAAAGAACCATAGTAAATTTTGTTACAAACCATAAATACATATTTTGCAAATCATTTGATAGTGTTTTATTTTTATGACAAGTGATATTTTGAAATATCCTAGTGATATATCGAAGACACGGACAAGATTTATTTACTTATTTAGTTCATTCATAAAACATTTCTGAACACTCTGGCTTTGCACAACTTGTGGATGATCATAAAAAGTCATTATCAATTATGTGTTAAAGTATTTAACGCAATATTTGTACATACTTTTCTATATCAAATATTAAGGAAAACCTCGACGAGCGCCAATAACCATGCAAAAACGCCCGAATGGCTGGTACTTGATCATTCATTTAGAGAACATATTTACACAAGATGATCAACGTGAAGGGGAAATAATTCTTTTTTATCGAAAAAAGATTCCCGAGATGTATTTAAAAAACTTCCTTGCATTTACCACAAACGTAAATTAACTTTGGAAGTACAATGTGATTTGTTAAATTTTGAAAATAACTACGACTTCCATCTTGTTGTAACGAGTGAAAACACAGTAACATATGATCTACCGTTTTGTCCAATAGAGAATTATGGTATGTTATATGAATTAATGTTGAACAAATCATATATTACGTTCAATAAATTTCATGGAAAGTTTTTATTACGCATATGTACTATACAATTCTAATTCATCTGCTAATGTTTCAAAACCTTTAGTGTAAAATATGTGAGCATTTTTCTAAAGGTCTACATGATATACATAAAAATATATTAAATTTATGCTATCTATTCATAGATCCAGACCTTAACTTATTTTTCACCAATGATGGGGAAAACTTATGTCTCAACTGGAGATGTATCAACTCAGCTGAGAATGATGAGAACTCTTCCTTTGTGGGGAGATTTTTCCGACCCAGCGAATTCGAGTTTGTTATTCAATATGAAACATGCGGTAATGAGAAACCCATAGAGTGCTTTGAATCCAGCAATTCTAGTCATTTCATTATTGCAAGGAAGGATTTGTTATGGAACAGACGATATAAATTTCGCATTGCCATACAAAATAAAGTTGGTCGCAGCCTTTTCACAAGGAATGAAAGCATCCGTCCACTTACTATATACGGTATATGTCAGTTTACTGTATCATAATATTCAACTTCAATGTATTTATCAATATAAGTAATCATTAGATCAGTACTCACTTTCAAACTGCATATGTCAAAGTTATGAATGTGTCCAAGTATGCATCTTAAACAGACAGATTATCTTAATTCTTATGACGATTAAAATGACTAATAAATCGTTTCAAATACATTTGACAGTGCCTGACACCCCACAACTCTACGCTGAAATCACACAGCCCGATTTACGGTTCAAATGGGAATCTATAAACGTCACGTCATATACAGTTAGATGGAAAAAAGAGACTGATGCTAGATGGCAAGAGAGCAATTGCTCCAATAACATATACATATTCGATCTGGAACAAAATGAACTCTCATTTGGTGAAAAGTATGAGTTTCAAATAGCAGCAAATGCGGAAATTAAAAAACGATATGTGCGAAGTGTTTTTTCGAAGAGCTGTAGATTTGTATTATCAGAACTCTTTGGTACGCTAATCTCTAATCACTAATTGCTAACATTAAGCACTAGAAGTAAAATCATATTGAAATAACTAAAGTATCAAACCAATTTATGATAGAAATAATTTGATTTAATTGAAAAATTGTCGTGACAAGATTACCACATTACTTATCAAAAGTATGATTTTTTTTTAACAATTATGACTTGTCATGCTAAAAAATAAACGGCATCACTAGATAAAATAGATTGCAAAATTTATAATAATCATTTATCTCATATTTCATACAGGGACATCTATCAACGATATTATTCCTAGACCTATTGTTGTTTCAATTGGTTTCAAGAAACTAAAAATAGAATGGAAAGAATGCAAGGGAAGGGAACAATATGCAATTAAGTGCAATGATGTGTCAACACAGTCGCAAAAACTGGTTTATGCCAGGGAAGCAAGATACGAGTTTAAAGATTTGAACGAGGGTCATTTATATGAGTTCCAAGTTGCTGTATCCGGTACATATGGAAGACAAGGGGTCTGGTCTAGAAAATCTTTTCCAGCACTGCCTAACATGGCATTGGGTATTTTATTATTTATTGTATTATTTATTCAAAATGATATATATATTTCCTAACTCTTTGATCAATACTTCTCCTTTAATAACAAGTTGTAATCTATTTATTCTAACATATCAATTATATTCCGTTTTAAACAACCCTTCAAATGTTTACAGTTGTCGATATTGGAACTGTTATGCCATTGGTTAGGAATGAAAATTCCTATGTGTTTACTTTGTGTTATGACGTAACAAATTTTATCCGCACAATGGAAGAGAAACAGTCAATATTCAATGAAACGGAACACCTGCTAGAATTGATGTGGCACAGATTGTCATCTGTTGAGGTTGGGTATTTAGAGGCTCAGGAGAACTTTGCTAACACACTATGCAACAAGTTGAGAGACGCAAGGCCTATTTACAAAGCAATGAGCTATTTGAAAACGGATGACATAGCTCGACAATTAGGTCGTCCTGTAAAAACAAGAATTGTTTTCGAAATTATTCTTGACAAAAGTCAGGTCAAACTCCAGTACTCGGAATGTCTAGATATTAATAACATTTCATTTTCTGGAGACGAAAAACAATCGTTTGATATATTAACAAACGATTCAAAATTGGGATCGAAAGATAATTTTAGAGAAACAAAAGAAGAAACATATACCAGAATTCAATCGCATGTGTTTCTGACACAATTTCAAGAGGACGTTATAAAACTTGGTGAGAATATTGCATTAGAAATGCAACAGGATCCCAGTGGCAAACAAAAACTTATCTGTTTCCGAAAACATGACACAGGTATATGTGCTGTAATGGAATACAAAACCGAAGGCATTCTGATCGATCTAATTCCGGTTGTGTCGTTTGATAAGCTGCAAAATGAAACAAAAACCAAATGTGACAAATATGACCCGAAACATCAAGCGAGAAGATTAATGGAAGTTAACGGTTGCGAAAGTTCTATGACGGATTTATTTCTTTTATGTGAATCAGATAAACTGGTGGTTCTTGGTCCCTAAGTTCATTATACAGAGATCACAAGGTACTCAAGTGGCTACCAGAAGGTGTTAGAAACGCATTCGAAACAGCAAATTACATTGTTCAAATGTACTTATTGGAGAATAAACCAGAACTCGATCCTATTGACCCAATGTTTATTGAATTGAAGGTAAATTTCATGATTATCCTTTTTATTTATAAAATGATATGTTTGATATCATTATTTTAAAAAACTTCAAAACAATATTATATTGTTATTTTCTATTTAAAGGGACATGCTTTGGATGAACCTGATCACAAAAATATGTTTGGCCTTAAACCATCTATTTCATGCCATCTACTCCAAAGGCTGCTTCTTAATTTAATTATCAGCATACACAAGCGCGAGGAAGAAAAACGTCTCTCGGGAAATTTATTGATTATGTGTTTGTTTGATATCTTGAAGAAGATTATTGATTCTGAGAAAGGTGAAGATGTTTTGTTGGCGACAAACAATGAAATGGCAAATGGACTCTCGCATGTTTTTGAAATTAGACACGTATCTCAAATCAGAAAAATGGTTCATAGATTGGCTGATCCCGAGTCTTTGAGACAACTATTGGAGAAACTCATATACAAGGAAAACGTACCTCATGTGAATTGGCCGTCAATTGATGGTGCTATTAAAGTCTATGAATGTGTTGTTTCAGATGCAGGTATAGTCATTTTTTGTCATTTTCATTTTGCTATAAGTTAACACTCAATTGTCAAAATGTAGCCATATTATATATAGATTTGATAAATGTACAACGATTAAATCGATACGATAAACCTTGCATGATGATTTTTTTCAAAAAAAAAGCATATCATTAATCTACAAAATTATATAATCCGTCAAATATTAATTAATTAATATGTTAATTAATTAATATGTTATATATAATTGTTTTATATAGGAGATCCTTCATTTGTATCGGTACAAAAACCATCGGTATTCGTGAGTGGACTTAGAACAATAGATGTTCAATGGAATCCAATTCCAGGTGCTATTGAATATATCATAAACTGTATCAACATATCATCCGGACAGTCAACCGAAACATATGCACAGGAGGCATTGGCAACGTTTGATCAATTGAGTCAGAGTGATCTGTATGAATTTCAAATAGCTGCCATTGGCAAAGATGGTAGACGAGCTGGATGGTCAGGGAGATCATTTCCTGTGAAGCCAACTATGCAATTAGGTTGTTCATTTTATAAATAACATGTTACCTGTTCAGTTTTAGAGAATATATGTTGATTTCATTATCATCACTCTGATAAAAATTTATTATCATGACGTATTTGGACAATTTGAGAATTCACGTGTAAATGTTTATTTATTTATAGCATTAATGTTGGGGAATGTTTGGCCAAGTAAAGGCCACGGAAGACAGCGTACTTACAAACTCTATTATGGTATCAGTGAATTTGTCTGCAAATTGGAAGAAAATGCTTCAAACACAAGTAAAGACAAAAATGTATTCAATAAATTAGGCAATCGACTCCGACTTGACTATAATACCTATGATGAGGGGATGTTAAAGGTCATCATTGAAGAACATTTCGTAACAAGTATTTGTAAAATACTTGGGAACAAGAGAGATATTTACAAAGACATGAGAGCATTGCAATGTGGTAGTTTATTTGCAAATCTTAGAGTTGGACGTCCTCTTGA